>VYZQ01039928.1:0-39651 GCA_013400655.1 Mystacornis crossleyi
GATGTCACCCCTTTCACTGTAACTCTTTTTGCCTGACCTGGGAGCCAGTTGCTCGCATAACTCAGTTATCTAGCTGTGTGCTGGACAATCCAGAACGATGCTGTGAGAGACAGTAACAAAGCTCTGATGAAGTCCAAAAAGATTACATTTACTGGCTTTCCTTGATATATCAGTCTATTTGCAATGCCCCTGAAGACTTGGTAAATGTAGAGAGGTAAGTCAACCCAATCCATGATTGCTTGCAGGCTCATGTATTTCAGGGTAGGACAAGGAACAGCCTGATAAGAGGAGAGTCTGGCTCCCTCTCTCTTTCTTTTTTTTTCGCTCCTCCCAGATTTGTAATACAGTATCCAAAGTCCATGAGCACCATCCTGTGGCTGCAGCTAGTTGGAGTATTGTGACTCAATAGAGAAAGGTTTTGAGGATTCCACTGATGAGGAAATAGATTCTGTAACTCTTTGTAGCCTTCAAATGTCTTTATACTTTAGTTTTTATTCACCTGTTTGCATCGGAATTGAAATCAATATTTTAAGACTATGCAAAGTGTGTGCTTTCAAGTGTAACTGCTGTTTTTATTCTTACCTGTTTATTTTCCTTATTTACAATGCTATTTTAACATTATTTGACCACTTTTAGAGCTAATGATGCTTATCACCATTGAGTTTACTCAGCTTTATCTGGAAGGCACCATAGATCTCCTTGCATTATTCCAATGAAGAACTACTATTCACAAGTTTAAGGTAAAAATTAAAAGATAAGATTCCTTGAAAGAGTTTGTATAATGTGCACATCTGGAAATAGAGTAAGATCACAATACACTTAATATTAATGTACAAATGATTTACCAATATTTCTTTCTTGTCTTCCATTAAAAACAAACAAAAAACCTTTGAGTTTTAAGAATGAATTTACTGATTGCAAATTGGCCCCATAAATTTATTTTCTACTATTTTGAATTGGCCAAGCCTCAGTGATTTCAAAAGCACTACAACAATTTACAGTCACCACATTTTAAAAGTATTCACATCAGCAAGATATGGACCATCTTTTGGTTGGCCAGTGTAGATTCCACAACATTTCTATAAATAGGATTACATGGCAACGATATTGGAAATACAGCTGGAAACAATTCCATTAATCCATCGCAAAAACAGAATTAGTGCAGGCTCATGACCTCAAAGTGAGCTGGCTGAATATCTAATGGTATGACTAAACCAAGCAACCAGCAGCAGTATTTTTGCAAATTGAACAGAAATCAAAATAATGGATGTTTTTGGTGGCTGTGGGGCAGAATTGCACTGTAATTATCAATCCTTATCTCTTTTTTTCGTATTTTCTGCCTTTAAGGATATACTTAGAATATTCCTCTGACTTTTTTCATATACTGATGAATGCAATATATAACATTTTTCACTAGATTTTGGAAATGAGAATATCAAGTTTGGATTGTATTTTCAAATGGCAAATAATCAAAAACTAATCAGGTCTTGTATTCTTTTATTAAAATGATTCTTGTGTTCTTTTATTAAAATAATGTTTTTAAAGCACACAATGTTTTTAAAGCACACACTGTTTTTAAAGCTAACTAGCATTTTTAACTCCTAAACTAAAGTATCTTACAAAGAAATGAACAATTTAAAATGCCCTTTCTCCTCCAGCATCCAAAAGCTCCAGTCACATGCAAAGATTTGAACTATGGCACATCTATTTGAATGACTCAAACAACTCCCTAGACCTAACAACAATTCATAGATTTTTCTCTTTTTTTTACTATTAAAAGAACTCCATAACGCAGAGACAGAGATAATACTTGAGGTGAAGCATAACTGACTTTTGCTTTACATTTTGTTAAATATAATGGAACATTATATACTCTTTGAAAAGTGGTTTGCCAAGATCAGTCTGTCAACACTTGCAGTAATGAGGTGATCTATGAAGTAAGCCATTCACTGAGAGAGCAGAGGACTTAGGATCGTATTCTGACCAAATTAAAAATAGAGAAAAAATATTTTAACTGTGATGTACCTTTTCTGACTTATTAGCCATACATGCTTACTTTTTAGTTTTTCTCTTCATTAGTTAAGGCAATTATTTTGTGACGTTAATACACAGCAAAATGACTTCTGAAAAGGGTAGGTATTTTTTGTGAAGTAGTTTTTACCTAGTGGCTTTCTTTGCTACAACTATCTTTCTGATATGAACGCCACAAACGTGGCTTTTTACATCTATTTTTTTAGGCAGGAACTGTCAAAACAGTCCAGCGTTGCTTCATTGTTTGTTGACATGTCTGATGAGTCATTTTTATTTCCTTGATACTGTTTGGATTTCAGTGCTGTCAGCACTTTAGTGAGCTGCTAGGTCTATTCATCTGAAGCTTATTACACATAATGAGGTAAGTGAAAGGGATGCAGAAGAAACCACATTGATGCCATGGCCATTGAAGTGTAACTGTTCATGTTTAGAGTTGGTCCTGCTACTCCAAACATGCAGGAAAGAGAGCAAAACTGGGCAAAAGGACCATAGGGAAATGGAAAAACCCCCAAATATTATTCAGTCATGTATTTTTCTGTTCTCTTCTCAGTATGAAAAAGGTAATGGCAAGAATGACAAGGTTAGTGCTTCATAAAGTTGGCTTTTCATTCTGTAGTCAAATTAGATCTCTTTGGATTTGTGAGGTGATTTTATCTACCCTGTGTTTACACTTCAACATCTCAGCTAGTTTCTGATCCTTTTTCTGGCCAGTGCTGAGGAATAAATATCACAGTATGAGCCTGGCAACATGGTCAGGAGCTACTATCATCCTTCTGAGCCTCTGATACATGCAGCTTGTCCAGATCCATTTAGGGAGGGACTTCAGCCACTTACTAAAGTCCGCGAGCAGCAGGGAGGCTGAGTTCAGCTTGCTGAGATGCTGAAGGTGCAAATTCCTGCACCAGCAGCCTCCTCCTGGCTGCAGTGAAAGGGCAGATCACCCGACAAGTGGTGTTATCCTCTCTGACATGCTCCCAGGGCAGGAGCCCATCTTACCTCACGGGACAGAAAGGGCTCGTGTGTGCTCTTTCTCCCCCAGGATGCAACAAGGAGGTGTTTCCTCATCTGTTGCTGGGCAGTGTTCTTGACCCAGCAGCGTTATACAGGATCACAGAGTCTTTGGAAGGCATCTCTGGAGAACATCTAGTCCAACCCCACTCTCTTCAAGAAGCTATAGTGGGTGCCCAGGGCCATGTCAAGTTGAGTTATGAGAATCTCCAGGAACGGAGACTCCACAGCCCCCTGGGTGACCTACTCCAGTGTTTGACCACCTTCACAATGAAGAGAAAAACCTTACCATAACACAAATGTTTTCTTGTGTTCAGAGGGAATTTAATGTGTTTCAGTTTGTTCCACTGCCTTTCACACTGTTGCTTGGTACACTGAGAAATGTCTGGCTCCCTCTTCATTCCTTCCCATCAGGTATTTATTTATTCAAATGGATAAGATCTCCCTGAGCCTTCTCTTTATGAAAGATGCTCCAAGCCCTTAATCGTCTTCACGGTCCTTCTCTGGACTCACTCCAGTATGTGACCCAGCATCTCAATGCAGGGATTTAGCAGAGGGGAAAAACCACCTCCCTTGACATGCTGGCAGTGCTTTTCCCCATGCAGGCTGTGAGGCTGTTTGCCTTCGGTGCTGCAAGGGCACACTGCTGGCTCAGCAGCAGCTGAGTGTCCTCCACTCTAGGGCCTTTTCTGCAAAGTCAGTCAGCCACCAGTGTGTACTGTTGTCTGAGGTTATTCCTCCCAAGGGGCAGGAGCTTGCACATCCTTTTGCTGAACTTCATAATGTTCCTATTTTGCATTTCTCCAGCCTGGTAAGGGTGCTACAAAAGGTAGCAGAATTTTCTTATGATTTAGTCACTCATCCCAGCTTTTTTGCCATCTGAAAACTTGTGCAAGGTGCACTTTCCACTATTGACTAGACCAGTAATGAAGAGTCAAAGCAGTACTGGCTCTGGTATCAACCCCTGAGGTACATCTCTAGTGACTGAGCTCCAGTTGGACTTCATGCTCCTGATCAGAACCCCCTGAGCCCAGAACTTCAGCCAATTTTCAATTCATCTCACTGTCCACTTATCTAGTCTGTGCCTCAGCAGTGTGTCTATGAGAAAGTTATGGGAGAAAGCATTACTAAAGTTAAGATGAATACATTGCAGTTATAATATGATCACTGCTCCCATTTGCTCCCAGGGTACATGCTGAGACTTCATCAACCCTCCCGAGAGAGCACTGCATCTGGTGGGTAGGTCCTGGGACACTGCCAGCATGGAGGCAGGGTGCCCTGAGTAAAGAGGAACAACCAGACTTTGTGAAGCTGGATCTTCCAGCAGCTGGAAATGGGTAGGTGCAAATACAACACCAGCCTGGCAAAAGGTTTCACTGGATCATGTTGTGGTGCAGATTAAGTTGCTGCCCACCATGAGGGAGGTGAGGGAAGGATTCCCCCATATTTTACTGAATAACCATAAGAGTTACAGATTTTGGCTGTCTGTGCAAGAAGTAATTTTCTTTGGAATGAAATCCTGGCTGAAATTAATATTTAAACCAGTAAGAGCTGGAAGCAATATCGTGGTGGTCTCTGTAATAAATACCGTAGGTAATGAATGCAAGGGATATATGGAACAAGAAAGAATTCCTTTCCAAATAACACATATCTTAAGCTATTACCTAAAAGAAGCAGAGCTTCTTGTCTTTCTCCTGCTGAGCTTCTGCTCTGAGTTCCTACCCTGAACACATTTGAACACTGTAATTATGCACTTCTGGTCTGCCTCACTCTAAGCACTTTTCTAGGATTTGTTTGACATGAGGAACAAGATTTAATAAATGTTGTCTAATGATCTGGCTTTCCATCTTGTAGATTACTGAAAAACTGAATTTTCAGTTTTTCTAATTTGCAATTTTTAGAAAAGCATCTGTTCATTAGACTCTAAAAAAGAATTATAGTTGTCTCCTAGAATAATACCCCATAGCATTTTTTATGCCACTGAATAAACACGCAGACCAAACTCGCCTTTAAGATAGTACTTTATATTTCTCAAAACTTTTATTCACTAAACTGTTTCATTTGTTCAGTTTTCAACAGCCTTCTCTTTGCTGCTTTTGTTTCAAGGGATTTGAAGTGGATGATGAGATTCAGACATGGGTACTTTGTTCCCCTATTCATTTTTAAGCATTACAATTGGAATTTTCAGGAATAGACTTAGTTTTCCAATATTTATTCAAGTATATGTTAAACATATAAAGTTACCTTTCCCTGAATAAAATATTGAATAGACCTAAGCAGAAATTTTATGAAAAAGAGATGATCCTGAGATTTGTCTTTGCCAAAGAAAAGGCAAAAAATTTTTGTAAAAATTTTTTGTAAAAAATCATAGCCTGTATTTTAGAGTAATTTCATGCAAAATGCAAGTAGAGAAAACCCACGAGAAATATTAATTTTTTTTTCTGCAAACAGCTCAATAAAATTACCCCTACTCAAATAACCACTGAAGAAATTCAGTATGCCTTCCATGTTTATATTTCAGGAGTATTTAACTTTTTATTTATGCTTTATTTTATTTGGGTTTTATTTTTCCAATAAATACTGATCAGTAAAAATCAGTATACTGGAAGTCTCACTTTATCGGGTATGGGAAGAATTTACAAGGAGTTTGAAGCTTTTTTTTTTTTTAGCTGTGAAGCAATAACAGAGGGGGGCAGTCTTGGATAAACATCTCTTCTGTGTATTCACAAACCTTAATTTTTTGTGCTTCTGCAGATCCAAATTCCAATACTGTGTCTGTTAAAACACAGCTCTCTTAT
The DNA here is from genome assembly GCA_013400655.1 of Mystacornis crossleyi. Classification (NCBI taxonomy): domain Eukaryota; kingdom Metazoa; phylum Chordata; class Aves; order Passeriformes; family Timaliidae; genus Mystacornis; species Mystacornis crossleyi. The sequence goes on from VYZQ01039928.1 coordinate 5,838, forward strand.
CTACATTATAAGAGTCAAGAAATTATCAGCTGTCAAGACCTGGATTACTGCCCTTCTGTGCAGAAAGGTTCCACTCAGCCAAAGCCAACCCCTTCAGGCTCCAAGGAGGAGGAAAAGCTGCTGCTGTGGGATGGACTGCGGTGCTGCTCAGGGTGACAGCTGAGGTCAGACAGTGGTACCTGAACTGCAAGAGTGCCTGTGCCTGTGCCTGTGGTCTTTGAGCTCTCCCCGAGACTGAGATGAGCATTTTGGTTTGCTAAGAATTGCTGTGATAAAGAGAAGGAGGCTGGTTTGGTTCTGCGTCTGTTGCAGAATTAGCTCTGTGTTGCATATGCACCCAGGAAGTGCTTGGACACTTCCCACTGAACATGATTTAAGCACCTTAAATATAAAGTCAAAAATAACAGGAAATTACACAGGAGGAAAGCAAGTATATATTCTAATATTAAACAAAGGGCCATCAGAAACTATGCTCCAAAGTGGTCTGATGATTTAAAGAATTATAGGGTATTGTGACCAAGAATGAGAAAATGGAAAAAAGGAGAGGCAATAGTCTACAACCACAAAAAGTAGATAACATCTCAGAAGCTTTTGGGTTAGCCTTTTTTTTCCTCCTTCACTCACTCTCAACACTCAGAGACTCTATTTTACGCTGTTGTAAAACTTTTTGAAGTATTTAGTTCTTGCTCTAAACATCACCTCAATCCATATTCTCCACAAAAACAGGTAAAAATAGGACATTTGGCACCACTCCATCCATGACTCTACATCATATTCTAGTATTTGTTTATCAGAATGTAGTGACTTGAAGAGGGGCTTCCCCGTGGGGGAGGTGGGCATGAGTGGATGCGTGGGGCACGGGGTTTCTCTCTCCCTGTTCCCTGGTCATGTGTCCCCAAAATCCAGTCTCCTATTGGTCACTTTGAATGTAGCCCGTGGGAGTTCTGTCCTCAGGGGGTTGTCCACAGGACTCTCGGGAGTTGTTCCAGACCTGTTCTGGGGGCAATCGCTGTCGGAGTTCCTGCCAGGCTCCGGCCATGTGCAGCAAGGCGGAATAAAATCTGAAAACATCTATCAAATATCGTCTCCTTGATTCTTCCACGGGCCAAGGCTGTCTCCCAGGGCAGGGTGCAGCCACCCCACTGCAACAGTGACTGACTTCTCATCTCCTGTTTCTTGACCAAGTACCATAATCCCCATATCATCCCTTTTTTGCTGTTTCCTTTTCATTATCACTGTTTGGACCCTTTTGTAATCTTTAACTTATTGGTTAACTTTAACTTATTTTATAAATGATAGTTTAAATGTTCTTGTACTATTGGCACTGGCCACAACCATGTTCTTTGTCTTAAGGTGCAGAGAAAAATGTTTATCTGTGACCTGTTTAACACAGTGTTTGAGGTCAGACAATAACAAAAGATAATAAAAATAATCTCTTGCTTCTTACGCAGTGTTTCTTACAGCATAATCTTCAGAGATAATGGTGGAATAGTAGATGTTCTTCACTGTCTCACACAATCAAAATCTCTGTCCTGAGGTTCGCAGTCTTGGAAGAACAGTCAAAACATCTACTTTAGGCCACTGGGCATCTCACAATGTTGTTTTTTGTAATAATAAAAATAGTAATTGATCATAAATCTATTGTTGTTACTATTGTACAGCACCTGGAAAGGAGTTACTGCAGTTTGAGCCATCAGCCAATCTGTCCCTTCAAACAGCAAGGTTTAACCTGACAAATTAGTCCTTAAAATCTGAAAACCCTGAATGCTTTTGCACTGGGAAGTGAGTGTGTGAATCCTTGTAGTAACAGTCCATATGTTCACATTGCTTTTGCATATGCTGGCTTGCTGGAGCTAATATTAGCCTGTGTAAAAGGCTGAGTATGCAGACAATTAGACAGTAGTTCAACTACATCAAGATGCATCACAATCCTGTCTCATCCTGATCGATTATTTTTTCTGAAAGCCAGCCGAAGGAATAACTTGCCTTCCTGTCTCCCATATAGCAGAGGTGGCTCTCCAGGGGGGGAATTAGACTGTTATTTGACTGATATTAATCCCTAGAGGACTCCCCCTCTTGCCTTCCCCGTTCTCTGCCACTGTTTAGGCTGCCAGCCTGGAAAGTCTGGGAAGCTGAACAGGAGGAGAATGTGGATTTGGACAATGAGACTTCCACAGTAAAATAATTCTGCATTGGACCTAAAATTTGCAAGCTGTAGGAGCCTACAGTAGGGACTTGAATCTGTGCACTGATGAAAGCAACTTAGTTGGGATTTGACTGTGTTCCCTACAGTGAAGAGCAAAACTCACTGGTAGGGAAGAGGGAGAATAGGATCAGCTTATTTCAAAGTGAGCTATAAGCACCTTGGAAATTCTGTAATCTTCAGGCTCAGTTCACACCCAGCAGCTCTCCTTGAGCAGTTCTCCACCGGGTGATGCAGAACCACCCAGATGTCTGTCCATTAGCTGCTCTGTACTGTATCAGAGAAAGGAACAGGGAGTAACAAGGCATTTTGTTACATCAACTGTAAAGCATAAAGGTACATTTCCTAAAATCATGTTTCTGTCCTTCTCTACAGCCTGAACTTCATTTTCTTTGCATTATATCTGCTGATTTTTTAAGAAAACTTGGGTGGTTATTGCCTACATGCTAAAGAAAAAAGAAATAACTGGAAAAAAGTGAAGAACAACTTTGTTTCTCCAGTGTACCACATTCTTACTACGTTATCTTTTTGTTAAAAAAATGCGCCTGTGGCAATTTGCCGTCTCCAGAACGTATTACAATCATAAAACAAGTAAGTTCAGATTGCAATGTATATTCTGTTAATTTTCAAAACTTTTCATCATAAAACTTATATTTCATAGCATGTAAAGTTTCCTCAGCAGAGGAACACAGTAAGAGTGCAGTGCTGTTTTGTTTCTGGGTTCACAGGATTAGGTGAGAGCTTGGTGTGCCACACTGAAAGTGGCTCATTAGAACAAGTGCCTGAATGACACTCAGTACTTTAGTGATGCTGAATCACTACCCTGCATATCAGTGGAACAGGTTAATAATTCTTTACTGGCACAAGCAGCATCCAGTCTCCTTTTTGTGGACTTTTTTTTTTAAGAGGTTGATTTAGAAAATCATTATGGTCAAATCTGTGCTCCTCATGTTAAGTAGTGTTTATTTTTAAACCAAGGCTGCATTTGGTGGTCAAGTTCAGTGCAGATTTAAAAAATAATGTCCTAAATATGACTTGTCTTATCTTTCTGCTGTTAAAATCATCCTGCCAGTAAGAAGTCAGACTGTGATTTTGCTTCTAAGCTTATAGTCAGGTGGCATTTTTGTACACTTAATGGAATTATTTCTGATTTTCCAGGAAGTAAATTAAACAGAAGGTCACCATAAATATTTATAATCACTATTGTCATTTGCCTAACTGCATTCTCAAAGAATTTTCAACACTGTTTGTTAAACTAGCATTAATTTTCTTCACTTGCTTAGTGAGTATGTAAGATTTATAGGGCTTTCAGTGTGTGACTAATGTCAGTAACAAAATCAGAATTATTAATGGAGGTAAAATAAAACATAGTTCAAAAGATGTTAATCTGTCATATTTACTTCCAAATTCCCACTTATGTTATTGTACTGAAAATATCGTGTAAACTGTAGCTATACTCATTATTTAGCTATGAAGTTATTCCTTTAAAAAGCCTGTGGGCTTCCCGGTGCTTGCTCTTAGCGACAGGCAGGAATGTGCTGGACAAATCCTGAAGTGCCTGCGCTGCTCAGAGTGTTTTGTACTCAGCCCAGATCCTTGCAGTCCGCAGAGTGTTTTTGTGGCCTTGCTCGGGTAAACACGGCTTTGGCTCCCAGCGCGGGGCGTTGCGCGAGGAGCACTTGGCCTCCACGTCCTCCCACGCGCTGCACCCAGCGGCCGCCAGGGCCGGGGCCGGGGCCTGGGCCGGCCCTCAGGGAGCTCAGCCGGCTGGGGCTGGCGCTGGGGCTGGCTGCAGACGGAGCCTCTCGCCAAGACAGCCTGGGAGCAAGAGCAGCTTGGAGAGGAGCTCGAAGAGAACTGTGGAGCTGAGGAGCTCGAAGATGACTCAGGAGCTGAGGATATCGCAGGTTGACCGCACAGGACGGGTACCTGGCACGCTGGTGACAAGAGTCTACCAAAACTGAAATACAAGGTTGCAAGTAACACATTTATGGCTGCAGAAGATTCAAAATACATAAAGGGAAATATTTTTCCACAGCCGTGGAGCCTGTGGGTTGCAGTCAGTATGGGGCACTGCTGTCTTTTGCATTAGGGAGTGTGTGCCTTGCTTGCTCTCTGAATGGCAGTCCTGCAGGCTGCACACTGGCCAAGGTTTTGAGAGACTGAGTTTCAGCTCTGCTCGTCTGCTGGCTTCCTTGATGGCCACAGATATCCAGGACACCCACATGGATTTTACTTGGTATACACTGGATCTAGGAGCTCATGTGGTAACACTTGGAGAGTGGTGGATGTGGGGGTGGGGGACCCTGAGGATTTCCTGTAAAACCATGAAAAGCATGAACATGATGAAGAGGTATAAGCCAGCTAGTAATGATACAGTCACAACATGTTAGGTAGCGTCTTAGTTTGAAAGACAGGTATCTGCTAAGGAAGGCAGGAGCCTTCCTTGGAATGGAAAATGCAAACACCTCCCCTCCAAATTATTATAATTTTGAAATTAAGGTGCTTTCAGGCAAAGGTTTGGGGAATAGGAATAACAGTTTTTTACTAAAATATATATATATAACAAAGCAATAATGCAGAAAAAACCCCCCACTTGTTTAAACCTGACAGAGTCAGGGTACGACCTAGCACCCTGCTGGGCAGGGTGGTGGTAGCAGTCCGATCAGGTGATAGCTGCAGCTCTCTTTGAAGTGGTTCTGCTGAAGCGGTGATCTTGTAGAAAAGGTCTGGTCCTCCTCGGAAAGTCCACCAGTGGTTGTGTAGCTCTTGTCCTCTGGGAATCCAGTGGGAAAGGCTGCTTCTGGTGTTTGAAATCTTAGCTTATATTCAGGATGGAATGCTTGGTTCCTCCCTCTGAGTGAAACATCTCACAATGGGAAGATGAGTCATGGCTGATGGGCCATTAACAGGAGATAGTCCAGGAGCGAGTTATCAATGAGTGATGCACAAAGCATTGATAGGCACATTAACAGAAGATAGTCCAGAGGGAGGAGGCAAGGAGCACCACCCAGCCTGGTTTCAACAGCTCATGAAGATGGTGATAGAACATGCTGTAACCCAGGACAGGTAGCTAGTGGTGAAATCTTCAATCCCAATGGCCCTCTATACACATGTGAGTTAATAAGGGGTTTAATATATATTTTTTTTAATGTCGGCACCTAAATTCTCTATAAATTTTGCTGCAGTTTCCTCACTTGTGTTTGGACGCAGCCTGGTGCTACAGGTGTGAGCAGAAACTCCCCTTGTACTGAGATGACAAACACTGAGATGTGACTGACTGTGGTGCAAGGGACCTAGTAGGGACAGCCATCACTGATGTGTAGGGTGGTATATAAATGCCTCAAGGCACCCAAGAGCTATAATACCTGTCGTATTGTAAGCAGTGCAATAAAACCTAGGTTTGTGTGGAAATACTCAGCTGCTGCTGCATCTGTTCTCATGTGGTGGGTCTGCAGTAGCTGCTCCTCCTTCTTACAATCCCATTTCTCTAATGGGAGCAGTTGCTGCCTTGCTGTGACTCTTTGGGTGAAATTAGTACTTTTCAGGACAGCTTCAAAAGAGTAACACCCAAAAAGCAGGACAACCTGTTGAAACATGCAGGAAGTAATTATATATGATCATTTATATATACAGATTACAGCTCAGCTGACAAATGGCTCTGGTCCCATTGGCTGGCAATAGACAATTCAGAAGTAAAGGGATCTTTGGGTGAGAGGCCACTTTGCATCTTGACTACAAGCATAAGAGGAAAGGAAAAGGAGACGCATTTCTTGAGACATTTAATAACAGCGCATCATCACAGTCAGTTCTGCACAATACAAGTGTGCAGCTGCTTCTCTGGGAATTGACTGATAGCCAGGATGTTCTTTTCCATCAACAGTGTTAATTGAATATACAACTGGGTAACTCCAAAAGATTACCAGCAGTGAGACAATTGAATTAGCTGATGTTAAGTGACGATTATTAGGGATGTCATTCAGTTTTTCACACAGAGGTGTCCAATGCATTTTGAAGTATCCTATAATATGTAAGACGTCCTCTGGGACTAAGTCTCTAGATGTGATTTTGAGGGTCATAGACGTCCCTGAAGGTGCTCTCTGCTACAGAAGAATGTCTCAAATATCCTAAAAGCATCTTCAATGGCACTTGACATTTATGTGTATGCAACAGAACCAAGCCCCTGCTTTCTGAGCTCCAATTCCAATTAGGTAAGTAGAAGTAGATGCCATCATCCTGCTGTGATGTTTTTTCAGACTGTCTGCAGTGTTGGGAAAAGAGCACTGCATTAACCCGTGTGCCAAAGGTCATCTTCGCAATCACAAGCCCATTGTTAGGAGTTAATCATGATAACTACTGGAAAAGGGTATCATCAAAGAGCCTTTAAAATGTGGACAATTTGATTCTAATCATGAAGTTTTTATTCCTGTATTAGATGACTTCCTGGAGCTCTGCACATTAAGACAGCATTGTCTGGTTTTTGAGAAAGAAGCAGTAATCAGCAGGAGTTAAGGTAAATGTTTTTTGTGCCCTCATCTTCCAAATTAAAATTTCTGAACCAGAAGAGATTTTTTATTTCTCTGACTATAGAAGATGAGGTCCAGGGGATTTATATTTAAATGGAATACTGATGCTAGTATAAGGAATGTGAATTGATAACCCTCAGAAAATAATTTCTTAGGAGAATGAACAATAATATAATCATGTACAGTGGGAAATGAAACAAAAGTGTATCACACAATAACACACATTTTATCATGTAAATCAAACATTAAGAGGGTAACTCAGCACTCTTTTGTAAATGCATCTTTTAAGCATTTAATAGACAATTCACCTGATGGAGTGTAATAGAAAATGAAATATTGAATATTTTAATATTCAACAGGATCTTGTTTATTCTGGGAAAAAAAAAAAACCACACACACTTCCCAGCTGCAGTAACAAAGAAAAGGGTGCACAAAGTTATCTTCAAAAAGCATTTGAGCCGAAAATGTTTATGAAACAAAATAGACACCGGGAAAACATAACGTTAAGATCTTAAACACTTTCATGTTTCTTCCTTTCCAAGTTAAGCCATAAAAGCTAGCACATTCCATCTGCAATTTTTAAATGAGTCTTAAGAAAATCTTATCATGTTTCTAGAAATATTTTGCAGGCAAAGACTGTTAGGGCACTAACAGCAATTAAATGAATTCCTGATCCTGCAAACTACTAAGCACTTCTGAATGTAATCACTTAGTATTTCCCAGGCTTTGCTCAACATCATGCTTAATTAAACTTTTGCTAATAAACCTGAAGCACTCAGTTTAGCCCCATTGCTGTACTCCATTGACAAAGCAGTTATTCAGTCAAGCCTGCATGTGTATTTTTAGTTGATACATGCAGTGTTTACATTCTATTTTATAAATAGAAGATATGAAAAAAAAAATTTAATTGCTTCATACTGTAAATTAAGAAACTTATTTTGTTAAAGGATATGTTTTGTTTGGGTAGTTTGTTATATTTGAAATGGAGGTATTTCCCAAACAAACATATCTTTATTATATTTTATGTACTGCATTTTAGGATTGAAGGTTCATAAATGTAAAAGCATTAATTACAACTTTTTTTCTTATTGAAAAGGCAGGGTTAAGAGCATAAATTGTAAATTTACCCATAAAACTACGCTTTCTCTCTGGGATGGTATTAAGAAACTTCATAGGATGTTATGGGACTGTCTCATCCCTGGGAGTGCCCAAGGCCGGGTTGGATGGGGCTCTGAGCAACCTGGTCTAGTGGAAGGTGTCCCTGCCCATGGCAGAGGAATGGAACTAGAGGATCTCTATGGTCTCTTCTGACCCAAACCATTCTATTATTCTATGACAGACCCTTTCCATACTACTCCCCTTCCCTGCACCTGCCTGATGGATTCTCTTCTGTGGTCTACATTGTTTCTTCTTTAAAATCATCAACAAGAATTTTAGAACAAGCTAACTTGTCTCTTTTCTTTCTTCTTCTTTTTTTTTTTTTAATAATTATTAGAACATACTATGTATTTTCCATCTGCAATCTACTAATAGGCATCATATTGCAGGTTTTGCTCAGGTTTTCAGGAAATTTTCATGAAATTTTCCCAGAGGAGGTTTGCCTAAGAAAGGCAGGTAAGAAAAAGTATTCCCTGAGTCATGCTTGAGTAAAAACTGAAAAATATTTCTGTTCATCACACGTCCCACTGGAAACATAAGGGGGGAAAAAGGAGCATTTCTTTATCAGATAGATGGAGAAATTAATTGTTTTTCTGTTTAATAAAATAAACTCTAAAGCCTGAAGTGGAAAACAAAATGTAATTATAAAAATCTGCAGTCTTTACAGTTAGTAGTGAAGACAAGATGTTGGGCCTTGCCCTCTCTTCCCCTGGGGGAAATGGGCATATGTGGACGTGTGGTGGGGCACGGGGCTTCCTTCTCCCTGTTCCCTTGGTCATGTGTACCCCAAATCCTGTCCCCTACTGGTCACTTTGAATGTAGCCCGTGGGAGTTCTGTACTCAGGGGGTGTCCACGGGACTCTCGGGAGTTGTTCTAGGATTGTTCTAGGGGGCAGTCGCTGTTGGAGTCCGTGCTGGGCTCCAGCCATGTGCAGCTGGGAGAATAAAATCTGAAAACATCTATCAAATATCGTCTCCTTGATTCTTCCACGGGTCAAGGCTGTCTCCCAGGAAAGGTTGCAGCCACCCCACTGCAACAACAAGAGTTATGTGGTTCCAAGCCCAGCTATGGTTGGGAGGCTGAGCTCCAGCCGGTGTGGGACGGAGGGAAATCACGGGTAGCTCATCTAGAGGCCCAAAGAAAACACCACTCTTCGGAGGTCTCTCTTTTTTATCTCTCCGTAATCTGAGAAAGTCCACGAAAGCTGTGGCCCTTACTATGTTATGAACCATATGCAGCTTTGTTAAGAGTAGATGTGGTGGCATTTTATATCTAAAATGAATATTATTCCATCATTTATGGTAACTTTTTCTTACTTTGTTCTCTTGCTTCGGGGCTTTGTTTATACGTGAGTTAACATTTGATCGTAAAGCAGCAGCCAATTCACCTATTTTCCTGAAATATTAGGCTTGATAAATAAGCACAGCTAGTTTATGAAAAGCTAGTGATGGTGATCATGGTAAAGAGGCGCTCAAAACCAGACTACTAAAAATATGAAGAAAGCAGGACCATCAAGATCTTCCAGAAACAATTTTTGAGCTGGAAGAATAAAGTAGGACCAATGTCAACTATGCAGCAAAGTAAGTAGTATAGGAAAGAAAATTAAATATATACATAAATCATTGGTAAAGGCAAAAGAGCCTGGTGGGTGTGGGCTGTCCTTTTGACCAGTGTCCCCCAGATTGGCCTGCTTGGGTGCATGCAGCCGCAGGAGAAATGTGAGCATTTCCCTGGAGAGGAGGAGTTCAGCTGCTCAGGCATGATGGAAATGACTGAAGTGGTCAGTATACCACTAGCTGTCTGTGTACTGTAATCTAGAGAGCAGTTTGTAGATGTCTCTGGGAAGAAGCACCTTAGGAACAGAAGCAAGAGGCTGCACATAAAAAGAGAGTTTTCCTCTGCAAATCACCTTCAAATTCTGGAAAGAAATTATGATTATTATTTGACAAGGCCATACAAAGCCAGTAGGAGACTGTTGTACTCCAAGTTCAAGGAGGGTTACAGTGACACAGGATGGGAAACCTACGGGTGTATGGCAGCATTTTTGTATAAGAGGCATTACAATGATTCGTGCCACCTACAGTACAGTGTCTGCTTCAAACCCCTGCTCTTAAAGCTAAGTGTTGCATTTTAACTGTGTGCTTAGGAACCTTGAGTTTCAACAGTACTGGAAATGCACAGCTCCCATGGCCAATATGAGAGTGGATACCTAAGTGCAAAACAACGGTCATTTTCCTAGCAGACATTCAGTTTGACTGTTACAGCTACTCCCTTCTGAATATTTCAGAATTTTCCTCAGGAATTGCAAGTACAAAGACTAAGTAGCTATATGTGAAACAGTCTTGACAGTATAAATTAATTGTATCATTGATTCCTGTGATATCTTTTGACAGTCTTAAATTCTCTCTTGCATTAAGTGTCTCCTTTTAAAAATTAAGGTATAAATATTTATTTATGTACAAGTTTGTAGAGAAATGTAATGGTTTAAAATTACTCAGGCTCTCTGGAACATTAATGATATTTTTATCTGCACTGCGAGTATACAAAGGGAATTACTGAATTGGCAGGTACTATTTCTCTTTTTATAAGTATCACATGAAAGTGAAAAATATAAGCCTCATCACTCACCAGATAAATACATTTAAAAAGGGTGATTTATTAAAACCCTCAATGACAATTTTACTGTAAAAGGTTGGAAGTTCTCTCATTTTGTTTGAAGAGTGATGTGGTCTAACTGTACTTATATATGTGACATACACATGCTTTTTCACTTACGTAAGTGGTCTAGTTCCAATTACACACTGGGAAGAAAATATTCATAATTGCAACAATTGATTTCTCAGTCTGTCTTGGGTTAGACAAACATTTTTGCAAAACATATTGTTTCGGTTTCTCCTGTCCCTAAAATTAGAATAATATTAATCTAGAAAAATTAACATTAAAAATTAATATTTAACTCCCAGTATTATCTGAAATTATTACGAGCATTACCCCATAATTTGATCATTCTCTCTCCATCCATAAGGAAACCTCCATGCATCATAGCTGTCAGCACAGAAGAAGAAAGGAGTCAGTTGCTTCTTCTTAATCCTCAGACTACTCTCTTTTGTTTATGTCCATGTTAATACATCAAGTCAGTACAGAGACTGTCTCTGGGCTGAAGGCCAAGAGGCACAGCAAATGTGCCCAGATTCAGATTGTTGCGGTGGCCCAGCCCACGGATGGGCTATTCTCAATGGCAGTCAATCAGAGCATCCAGTGGGTGGATTTCCCCGCCCAGGACAGTGGGTCCGAGGGCGGGTCTGAGGAGGGTGCCGAGGGCGGCACCGATGTATAAGCCGCGCCCCCACTGGGTGCCACTCTAAGTTAGGGCCACCGCCCCCCATTCTGGCAAGCTCCATGTCTGTTTAACACTGTTTAATTTCCCATTGGTTTCTCCCTGTTGCTCCCTCCTCCCTGTTTCCCCCATTGGATATGATTTGTACCCTCCCAGTTTATGTCATCCTTATGTTTATGTATGTTTCTTACTCCATATTCTATTAATTGCTGGAAGGTTCTCTTCAGTTAAGCCCCTCATTGGTTGTTTTAAAATGAACCCTCCCCTGAGACCATATGATTTGTTAGCTGTCACCCCATGTCACTTCCCCATTGGTTCACCCACTTTGTACCGCCCTTCTCCGCCCCCCTTTATAAGTGTCTGTAGCTGTTACTTTGTGCTCTTTGTAGCCTTGCTCTCTTGGTGCTGAGTTCTCCCGGCCCCTGGGTCGGGGAATAAAGACTGGTTAGCTGCTACGTTGCGCCCTTCTCTCCTCCTTTACCTTCGCCACTCGCTACTGTGTTACATCGGACTGCTGCTTGCTCCACGCAGGAGCCGTGAGCAGTGACAGAAGATCTGTCTGCTTGGCTGTGGCTTTGCCCCTGACCAGGACGCCTCAGCAAGATGCCTGCTTGGCCTCCGGGCGGCCAGCGGTCAGCGTCACAGATCTCATGTTATTCTCTGAACTACATGAGGGCAAGTTTCTCAGAGATCCAGACCATGCTAAGCGAAGAAGCTGATCATTAAACCAATAATTCTGTGACAGTATTTGACACATCCCTAGCACTCTTTAGTCATTAGTGAGGGTATAAGTGGAAAATGAAGAAAAGAAGAAGAAAAACACTTTGAAAAATAGACCTACAGCATGACCTTTTCATTCCAAGTGTTTTCTTGAATGTAATCTCATAGACAAAGGTAAGCAGGCCACACCCACTCATATTTCAGATGCTGCTATGACACCACGATGCCTTTTTAATTCTGAAAGTTTTATTTTCAGCTTCTATGCAGACCTAAAATGCCCACAATTACGTTCTGATACACCTGAAGTGGATTATTGCATCATTGTGTGAATGAAATACCTTCCATGGGACTAGTTGTGGAACTAGATGTGTTCAATACTATACATACAGTATTTGATCTTGAAAAAGGATCTTGAAGGAAATATAACCAAAAAAAAGAGAAATATTGCACTGATTTAATGCTCCAATTATCTTAACTGCTACTGAATTTAATTAAATATTACATTGCTTGAAGAGGTCCATAAATGATTTGCAAATGTACATGTACAGAGGAATGGCACTAATCTGAGTGATTAAGGTTTAAAGATATTTCAAAGGATCTCACAAGATCCTGGGGTAACCAAAAATGCAATCACAGAAGAGAGTAAGTCTTACAAAAATGCCTGTCTTTTTAATGAAACTATAACTGCTGATACCAGGGTTTGATTTTTAATTTCTGGTTTCTTGCTTCATTCTACACTGTGATATTCATGCATCTCTTGAAATGCCTCACTTCTGTGGATAATCTTACATTTCCCCTGGCACTTAGCAGGAAGCAAGGTGCTCTGTTATATTCAAAATTCTGTGCCCTCTGAAGTGCATGAGAGTTTGACACTGACTCCTGTGGGATGCGTTGGAGCACGTGCAGCACTGCGTGCAGACAAACTGCAATTTAATTGGAAATTATACATTTCATAGCTTAATTGTTTACTTTGCATCCTTTTTTCCAAAACACAAAATTTCATTGCAGACACAATTTGAATACCTTTGTCACATTGAAGAGGGAAAGAATTAATTAAATCCCAGGTTGTCAATCAAGCTGAGAACACAATATGGAAATCCCTGTTAAACAGAAGGCAAGTAGCAGCGCTCAAATTGTGATAGAGACTAATGTATCTTGTGAATCAAGATGCCATCTCCAATCTGTAACATAATGAAATGCACAGATTCCTCCCTGCCCCCATTCCCACTCTTTTTGCTCCAGTCTGAAGTGCACTCTGTAATGCATTATTAAGCCAAATTCTGACCCAGTTTCTTAATTATCTGTAAGCTACAGAGAACTTGTAGCAGAATATTAACTAAGGCAAGAGATGTAATACAGAAGAATCCATGATGGTGTTAGAGAGAATCATTAGCATTTTGCTAACAAAATCCTTCACATTGTAATATTTAACTCAGCCTAACATGCAGAATTTATATTTTAAAGGGGCTAAGCCACCAAAACAACCCAGGAAAAAAAAATAGAAATTAAATAGAAATATCTGGAAAAGCATTCCTGGATTCACAAACTCAACATACTTAGAGCATACTAAAACATTTCTGGAACAACAAGATTGTTTCCAACTGTTCTGAGTCGATACCATGGACAGTTATTACAATCTCATAAAACATTATGTGCCAAACTATTTATTTTAGACGAACTGTAAAATGTAACCTGCTAAGGGTTATACATGTGTACCAAAATTTTGAGGAGTGCAATCTGGATCAAGAATGGTCATAGCAGATGACAGTTTGAACAAACCCTCCAAACACTCTTGTGCCTGGTTAGTATCAAGTTAGCAGCTGCAGTTTTATACCTCTCTGCACTGCTGCATATTAGTGGAATATGAGAAGCTTTCTTGGTGAAAATACAACCACAGATATCGAAAAGCAGAAACAAAGAACACAAGGACTTCTTCCCACAAAGCTGCAGGCATATGTGAGTTTGAAGGCTTGCTGTATCTCTGAAGTAAAAGTGTTTGAGTGAGTGAAAAACATACTGAAAGAACAATTTATTTAGTGAGAACAATTTTTAATACAAAACATATTTTAAAATTATTTGAGGAAAAATACTTTCCTCACCCCATAACTTTGTGGTATGTGCATATAGAAAGTCAAGCTTTAATTGCAAAATTTAGACAGCAGAGAAAGTCTGCAAAATATATTCATAATTTTGTGGAGCGGGATGCATTTATTCAGTTCAAAGATCAAAAAAAGCCCATGCAGTCCCCTTACCATCGAGTTGAAGAGTCACCTAACTGGAGAATATGGAATTTTTATATATGTTTTTAAAACATATTTCTTTCATGAATTCATCAATAAAGAAATTCTACTGTTTCAGAAACAATATGAGTCAGTTAAATACAATGTTTTATTTGTAACAGTGTCAAATGCAGCTCATGTGGGAAGTTGGTTTTTTGCAACACATCAGATGATTGGAAAGTGCTAATAAGCTTAATGTACATTCAAGTACATTGCTTCAATTTGAAGTGTACTTTCACTACTGGAGCATCTGGATGCATGATTCCTTATGCTAACACTGTGAATTTCCCACTGCAACCTGCCAAATATTCTTCTTCTAGGAATTAAAGTGTCCAAAATTTCTCCAAAGTGATGAACAGCAAGGCTGAGGCACCTTTCCTTTACAGATACGGAAAAAACCTCAAAATCAGTATTTTATACTCAAGCACCTAATCCAGCGCACAGGCATTGAAACTAAAAGACCAATTTTCAAAGGCAGTTTTTGTAAAAGTACCACACATTTTTCCATTTTCTTTCTAGACTAACCTGTGTACTCTGTCAGGCCCAAACATTCATACCAGACTATCCTCTAAAGAGCACAGACACCTTTTCTCATGCATTTGCAGTTCGTTTGTGTTTGACTATAATCAAGCCAGGATTTAGTCAGCTGTCCCTGGGCCCAAGGAGAGAGCAACTGTGACTGCACGTGCTCCAGGGACAAAGCTGGACACCAGGACAACGTTTATCAACGTCAGTATATCATGCAAACCATCTGTGACATCCTGACCTCACAGTGTTTGGCTCTTTCACCTCCTGAAGTGCTTTGATCCAGTCGTGGACTGTGAGGAAATATGCACGGCCTCTTAGGCTGGAACCCATTCTGACTGATGCAGCCATGGCTGGACAGGCCATCTAAAGGCCCTGATCTTGTCTCTGTCTGGCAAAGAGAAGTCCGTAGTGAAAACATGCTGGTATCTATTGTTCACATCTTAGCATAATCACCAGTGCTATTATTGTTAAATGAAAGAGAGCCCCCTCCCCTAAATGCAAAATCATCTGTTTAGACACAGCAACATTCTGCTTCCTTGTGTCATGCCACTCCATGGTTGTTGCTATTTCTCTCACTAAAATGTCCAGTAATAGAGTTTTTTTGCCTTCTCAGGCCTCCATTTCTTCCATCACTTCCATCACAATTGTTCGAGGGCCGGTCAGGATGAGGTTGCTCACTGTCCTGTAATCCACATGGAGAACATTGAGGCCGTTGACAGATACGACAAATTGGCAAACCTGAGGAGAAAACAAGCAGCAAAACAAGTTATGCATTAGACTTTATTTTGTAAGGTTAATTACACAGATGTGCTATCAACTCCTGGGCAGGCAAAACCCCCAGAATTCTTCACATCATCTCATTTGGTACTCTTAAAAGCCCCCATATTTCTTAGAATTAATCTGGCAAAATAATTTTCCATAAATTTTTTTCTGAAACATCACTTCAGCTTTCAAATCAGTGGAATTCAACTTTCAAATCTTTGGAATTTTGAGGAAAAATCAGACTTTTTTTCTTATAACAGTATTTTTTTCTTGTATCAGTGATATTTTATGGTATCAATGGTGCTTTGCAAACAATATGGGACATCCAGCTCTGGGTGCCCCAGCACAGGAAGGACACTGACTGCTGGAGCAAGTCCAAAGGAGACCACAAAGATGATTAGAAGGATGGAACTTAGCTGTTCCTCCTATAAGGAACAGCTAAAGGAATTAGATTTGTTCAGCCTGGAAAAGAGGAGGTTTCTGGATGACCTTATTGTGGCCTTCCAGTACCTAAAACGAGCCTACAAGAAAGATGGAGAGAGACTATTTTCACAAGGGCCTGGAGTGACAGGTCAAGTGAGAAAGGCTTCAAACTAGAAGAGAGTTGGTTTGTATTAGATTTTAGGAAGAAATTCTTTACTGTGAGTGTGGTGAGGCACTGGCACAGGCTGCCCAGAGAAGCTGTCGATGCCCCATCCCTGGAACTGTTTAAGGCCAGGTTGGTTGGATGCTTGGAGCAATCTGGCCTAGTGAAATGTGTCCCTGTCCACAGCAGGCGGTTGGAATGAGATGATCTTTAAGGTCCCTTCCAACCCAAACCATTCTATGATTCTATGAAGACAGGTCTGGCTACTGCAGTCTGTTATCCTTAGTTTGTCCTAAACACTTTCTTAGAAATCGTTTTAGTCAGCTCTTGGTAATCACAATAAAAATATGCACCATGTTTCCAGGCTCAGGGCAAGGTCTGGATGATGACTTCACTAGATTCAGTGCCAAAACCTCCACTGGTATAACATGAACCAAATGGATCCAAATTTTAAGAAATAATATCATGGAAGATGAAGTCAGCACTAGGACAGATTAAAATGTCACTGCCATGTGACTGGTTTTAATTTCCTTCACCAAGTATGGCTTATTAATTAATTTCAAATATGCTAGTATTTTGTTTGTAAAAGCTGTAACAAACACAAACATTGGAGGTTTTGTATGATCATAGGCCATTTTCAAGCAAAAAAGTCTTGATAGAAATATCTGACCGACACCACTGTATATTTTAAAACACTTAAACAGAGAAAAAGTCACATCAACATTGTAAAAAAACTGCAGAAGAAAGATAATACTGATTCCTCAAAGACATTAAGCCTATTCTGTATCTAATCATAACATAGTGTTCGGTAAAAAGGTCAAGAAAAGCTATGAAACAAGTATCACCAGAAATTTTCATGCTTTATTTTATATGGACAGGCTGAATCAATGGGTTGGGGCCAATTTTATGAGGTTCAACAAGGTCAAGTGCTGGGTCCTGCACTTGGGTCAAAATAACTCCATGCAGTGCTGCAGGCTGGAGTGGCTGGAAATGTGCCCTTGGAAAAGGAGCTGGGGGTGCTGGTCAACAGGGACTGAACATGAGCCCAGGTGACCAAGAGGGCCAACGGCATCCTGGCCTGTATCAGAAACTGCAGTCAGCAGGACCAGGGCAGGGATTGTCCCTCTGTACTCAGCACTGGTGAGGCCACACCTCGAATCCTGTGTCCAGTTCTGGGCCCCTCACTACAAGAAGGACACTGAGGGGCTGGAGTGTGTCCAGAGAAGGGCAACAGAGCTGGGCAAGGGTCTGTCTGGAGCACAAGTCAGATGGGAAGCAGCTGAGGGAGCTGGAGGTGTTTAGCTGGAAGAAAAGGAAGCCCAGGGGAGACCTTATCACCCTCTACAACTCCCTGAAAGGAGGCTGCAACCAGGTGGGGATTGGTCCCTTCTCCACGACAGCAAGTGAGAGAGCAAGAGGAAACAATCTCAGGCTGCACCAGCGGAGGGTTATGCCATGGTCTAGTTGACATGATGATGTTTGGTCATATCTTGGACATGATGCTCTCAGAGGTCTTTTCCAACCTATTTGATTCTGTGATATGAGAAAGAATTTCTTCAGTGAACAGGTGGTCAGACATTGGAACAGGCTGCCCAGGGAAGTGATAGTACCACCATTCTTGCAAGTGTTAAAATCCACCCATGTGGATGTGGCACCTGGGAACACGGTTTAGTGGTGAACATGGCATATCAGGCTAATGGCTGGACTTTTCCAGCAGTAACAATTCTATCAGTCTATGATTTTTCACTTTTCCTATTTAGGCAGAAGCACAAGACAGAAATGGATGTGGGAGAGGTGGGAAACAGCTCTGGTGTCTTCCAGTGCTAGCTCTAAAGCAGATTTTCTCACACGCCAAGTCATTTAACTTTTTTGTGCCAGCTAACTTCCCTCTCAAGTAAAATGTGTGGTGAAACTCAATTTGTACTTGTGCAAAATGGACAAAACATAGCTATCAATCTAAGAAAAATTATAGAGGAAGCAAACCCAATCCAAAAATGTAACATTCATTAAAAATGTCACCAATGACTTTAATCTCTTCCCCTTACAGCCTCTGCACTGGAAGAATGGCAGCAGCAGCCCCTGAAGGGATGATAGACTCTTGCACCTTACCCCTTGCCCTCAGAACTCCTCTGCAGAGCTGAAGATCCTGGAAGTAGCCTTACTGGTAGCCTAAATGATCACCAAAGTATGGCAATCAGTGATACAACTGAGTAAACTCCCATGACAGTAATCTTTCCTATATATTAATATTTCAGCTGCAAGTAGCACTGGGGAAATGGTTCAGTTTTTGCATGCAATGCGTTCTAAATTTTAAGGATTTTTATTGAAAAGGTAACCCATCATCCTCTGCAGTGTGTCCAATCAGTGTTTAACTGGCATGTCTATTTAGTTTAAAATGCAGATTATTGCAGTATCTGTAGGTTTCAACTTCCAGTGGTATTTCCTAATACTGTCTATGGCTTTCCAAGATTGTATCAAGTTTTACTGAATTATAGCTCTGGCTCTAAAATAATATTTGGGTTGATTTAAAACAGACCTGCAGAAACAACATTGTCTCTTCTGGCTTAAAGCAATTTTCGGAACTTGAATGGCTGATGTTTGCTTTACTGCTGCATATTCTCAGACTTCCTGAGTTACTGGAATCCCAATGCATGGGACTCGTGTTTGGCCAGGTTCACGCACGCAAGTGTGCAATGGATAAATCTGCGTGCTGGATCATGTCACGGGCATTCAGGGGCCTTCGGGGAACGCCCCTGGCAGAGGAACAGACTTTCAGACCAGCCAGTCACCCACACCAGGGCTGCAATGGGGTAAATGCGGACGGCACGGGCACAACAGCAGTGAACAGCAATCTGGATGCCAAAGAATGACTTTCTTGTGGAAGACAAGAGCTGACACGTCTGCATTCTCAATGTGTTTGTTTTATCATATGCCCTTGGTGGTACTATTAACCAGCAATGCGTACGGGCTGAGAACAGTCCCCTTCCTGCCATCCTTTGCACTGGATCCAAAAGGCTTATTAGTTTCACCGTTCCCAGTGGAGAGGATTAGATGCAAGAAGTCCACCCAAGCCAGATGAGAAGAGAAATGCAGAGAGGAGGACAATACACAGAAGAGCACAGTCCCACCCTAAACTGCATAAAAAGACCCATGAAGAACAGGAGATGCCAATAAAGAGCCAATCACCATGGGGGTAGAAAGCTCTCTCCATAGTAATTGCTTAACCAGCGCCCCTGAGGGCTGAGTCCCCGCAAATTCCAGACCTGGCTCTCTCAGGGATGAAGAAATGTGGAGCCATTTGCTGTGTCCTCCAATCCTGGTGATGAGAAAGAGGTTTGCACAGTCCTGAGCCCTTTGTTATGCTGAGTGCCCTCAACTCACTCAGTTTTCTTCTCTGCACCCTGATTTCCCATTCAGCACTGCATCCAGCAGGGGAAATGAAATGCAGAGGTATTTTGTGCATTTTGGTCATCATCAATCCTGCCTCAAAAATGTTCACATCGTGCATCGCTCTACTGAAGTCAGAAAACAAGCAAGAGCAAGTGAGCACCCTCAAACCAGCCCTGACTGAATATATCAACCCATATATTATAATCTCAGGAATTTTGTTAAGGAGACTGGTTTACATAAACACAATGATTTAACGTTACATTTACAAAAACACATTTCAAAAAGCTCTAAGTGCTCAGCTCATAGCTGCAGCTGTTAAGGGCTTTGTAACTACAAACATGTAAAATATTTCTCTTGGTTTCCACACATCAGTAACTATAATAGATGATAAACTACAGTTAAAAGAGCCTCAAAGAACCTTTTATTGCTCATTTCCTCATTGCTCTCCAAGGAGCTTGACAAGAGATAACCATCCCTTTTTATCCCTTAGACTTCAAGAAATGACACAGCCCAGAATAAATTCCGACCATTTTGTTGGTCAGGATGTGGTGATGTAAAAACCACAGAACTAATAATAGTTAAATAAAGCAACAATCAGATGAAAAAACCCCTCGCTTAATTAATTTCAAATATTTAAGTATTATAGCAATAAACATTTATTGTTGATTATTTCAATTTCCCGCCATTGGAAACAGCAGCTTATGGAAGCAGGGATAGCAGAAAAGGCACCTCTGTCTTTCCGTGGGTTTTCCATGGCACATACAGAAGGTTTAACCAAATCCAGGTGTGCCCATAAAAAGATAAACTTCAAGTTTGGGCTTACATCTGAACAGAAAGGATCTGAGACTTTGCTGTCTAAAGAAGTTAGCAAAGATTCATCATGCCATTTATCATTGGACTGAAGATGGCAAGAAGAGGCGAGAATAATTCGTTACCGTAACATTTACTGGCCGAAATCGGGATTGTGCTGTACTTGGAACTGTACAACCTTTCCTCCCCCTCACTGGTAATTGCTCTTTCCTCCACGGCAATCTTTGGCTGCCTGCCCCTCCTCAGTCTTGCCAAGCTGCCCCGCAGATGTACATCCACACCCCTTGATTTTCCTGCTGGGAGAACTGCCTGCCAGCCAAACCAAAGCCCCTGCCCTGGCAGGGGGCTGCCTGCACCAGGGCTGGACAGCTGAGCTGGGCTTGATCAGGAGCTGAGATGAGGACGACTGTGGGATCCTGCTAAGGGATGTCAGAGACTGGCTGCAGGCATGGGTGTGGAATTGCGCAACTACCTTAAAGCCAATTATTAAATAAAAACATTGCATACCTGTCACTAATTCTTTGTTAGTTCTGCCTCAGGACGACCTTAATATTTATAAATGCTACAGGAATGTTCTTAGAGGAAAGGCAGCTAGCCTAGATCTTTGGATATTCAAATGCTGTTTGCACTGCAGGCTTTAGTTAGTTCTCCCTGTGGAGCCAAGTCTAGTTGCTGGACCTTTTTGAATTTATTGTATTAAAATATCCTTTAAAAATATTCCTTCTTTTCCTAGGCACACTTTTTAGAAGGGTGTTGTGAAAAACTATGAAGAGCTGGAAATTCCTAATGCAGACCTGGACTTAAGAGATCACTGCTGTTTGGAACAGCCCTAAAAAGACATTTAAATGTATAGATGCAGTTGTTAAAAACAGGAGCACACTCCTTTTACTAAGTGATTTCAGCTTTTATTGTATGGCCTAAGGCACAGGGGGTTCGCGGGCAGATGCTGCAGGGCCAACGCTGAATTTTCTTCTCCGGAGCAGGGGTGTAGCAGAGAAGTTCCCGATGTTCAGTGTCCAGCAGCACGCCCCAGAGACCTCGATGTCCCCTTTTTATACTGATTTTTGTCCCTTTGGATTGGTCTCTGTTTGGATCCTTCATTTGCATGAAGGTCAAGGCGTTGATTGGTTCTCAGAGTTCGTGTCCAGGTTGGCTCATTTGCATGGGGGGGTGGGGTGCACTTCACTTAGGTATAATACGGTAAGTTGAATACCGTATTCCCTTTAACTTACAAACTCTATAGTAATAAAACTTTTTAACAGTACATGTATTATCAACATAACAAAAGTATTACAATTTCTAACCTATTTTTGACACAGTGAGTCCAACTGTTCATCACTGGTACAAAGCGAGTAATAGCCATGCACAGTCCACAGATAAGGTATCTCAAAACAGTATGGTAAGATCATTGGCCACTTTAATTTGAGCTAAATTTTAAAAAACCCCATCCAGATGAAGAGGAACACAACTGCCATGAGGCAGCCTGGCTGGGGATGGTGGGGGTACTGCCCTTTCCACAGCAGCCAATGTGTGTGCCCCACTCCAGCAGCTGGGGGGTGAGGTGCTAATTCTCAATGAACTTATCATTTACATTTCAGTGCCAGTATCAGTGTCTAGAATCCACTCTGGGTTTTCTGTTTGCTAGTTTTTTTGTTTGACTGATTGTGAGGTTTTGGTGGCTTTTTGGTGTTTTGTTTGTTGGCTAACTACTCTTTAAGAAAGTACAAAAGCTATTAAAAATGCGGTTCAAATAGGTACCAAAGCAATCAAAGTTACCAAATACAATGTAGACTTGAAATTCTCAAATCCAAAGTTAGGTTATGCAATGAGATGGTAAAGATTGTGGCAAAAATACTGTTTTACAGCAGTACTTAAAAGTACTGATACCTTACCTTGTTATCTAGGCAGCAATGGGAATATTCAGGGTCTACAACTGCAAAGCATAAAGACTCCGCCAGTACACTCTAGTTTTCTCCTTCAACAGCACCAAGGTAAACCAAACAAAAAGGTTTGATGGGCTGTTTGGTATT
Organism: Mystacornis crossleyi; assembly: GCA_013400655.1. Taxonomy (NCBI): domain Eukaryota; kingdom Metazoa; phylum Chordata; class Aves; order Passeriformes; family Timaliidae; genus Mystacornis; species Mystacornis crossleyi. Next base: position 28,168 of record VYZQ01039928.1, read on the forward strand.
GATAGCAGCTCCGGCATCAGGAATTAACAGCATAAGGAGATGCTGAAAACACTGCCACCAATTAATTTCCACTGAAGGTGTGAGTATTACTGTACACGTGGCAACTGTAAGAAGGAAAATACTAAAAAATGCTGGAAAGAGTGTGAAATCCAGTTTTGCACTAATCTTTTCACGCCGGAGCAGCCAGGATTTCACTCCTGGACGCTGTGTGGATCTGAAACAGATTTCCAGCAGCTGACAGCTCAAACCAGGCCCATGCTCTGCTGCAGAGCACATCCCTTTGAGACCAAGGTAGTTCAGAAGTTATTAGCACACTGCACAGAAACAAGCCGTTGTTGGGAAAGTTGTGTCTGAAATGAGGCTGGCTCAGTCATCCACCATGGGACAGACTGGATTTAACCCTTTGCTCTGTTCATGATTTGTATCCACAGTGATTCACACACACTTGGATAGTTTGGGACATGCTTCCTTGACTACTGTTTCTTCTTATCATCTGATGTAAAGCCACAGTCACACAGATAATTTTTACTTTAAGACAAACCATTCCCAAAATGCAGGGAGAAATGTATTGTTTTCTTTTTAGTCTCTTAAAAAAAAAAAACCTTATTAACTTCAAGTAAAAATTATGAATTATGGCAAATGTAGGAGTTATTTTCAACCCTGCAAAGCTTTTCAGCAATTCTCCTATGAACTAAAATAGAAGTTTCTAAGTATAACTTCTTTCAGAGCTGTTCAAAGAAAAGTGTATTTTGACTATTTTACAGAGTAGAATTCGTACCAGAATTAACAATATAACTGTTTCAAAAAGAAAAATATATCCCAATGGTAATATTTTTGCTTTTCTTTTTGTGAATGAAAACTAAAATTAAATCCATTACAAAGACAGCCTGCTTACATATCTGTTATACAGATACCCTCAATAATTATAAATAGATGCTTTTTTCATGTCTTACTAATCCGGCAGGGACAAGGATCAGCTGGGAGGTTTGAGTAGCTTAAACTTATAATTGTTCCATTATGGTATTCTGAAACTCACTGTGATCTTCCAGAGGAAAGTCCTCCACATGTGGTTAGCAAACCCATCTGGTTTCTTTGTGCATAAGAGACCCACAAGATCCAGATTTCTATTAAATATCAGGCCATGCTGTCAGGAAGAACCCTTCCTTTATGGGCACTCATGAAATCAGGGCTGAAGGGTTAACATTTTGCAATTGTCAGTGACCTGGCGATGTCATCAGCAGCATACCCAACAAATCAAACTTTCCACATTTTAGATACTTTTGAAAGCTCTAGCCCAGTTCTAAAATTGAAAACCTACTGCTTGATTCCTGTGATACGACCACAGATTTCACCTGGGAAGGTTACTAAATTGAAACTGAGAAGGAAAAAGCAAAGCAAAAAAAAAAAAGAAAATACAGCCTTCACCATTGTTTGTTTCAAGAGTCGATACATCTGCTTTGGCTTTTCTTGTCTTGCTGACAGATTTCAGCAAAATTTGGGCAAGGCTTAGGTGCTACAAGAACATAACATCTGAAACACAGCTTTCCAGCTTTCTGCAAGGAGGAAGGGGACATCCAAGCTTTCAACATTTTAAAGGAAGAGGTATCTTTCCAGTGGGATCCTTTCCCCCTTCCACACCTCTTGCTCCTCTGCAGATGTTGGGAACCATTCCTCCCACTCCTGCCTCCCAAGCACCACTGCCCGCCAAGCAAACAGAAGGAAATCAAGGTGTCATTTTTAAAAATCTAATTTAAATATGAAATGTGACGGAGTTGAGAAATGAGTGAAAGTAAACACTTCCATTTAAGGCTCTTATTTTGTCACAAAGGAACAAAAAACTCAACTGTTTGTACTTTTCATTGCTTTTACCAACTAAAAGGAGCTATTTACAAGTGGATAACCACACAAGTTTGCCTTGCCACTTGTTAGCTCTCTTGAATAAATCTTCACAGCTAATTACCACATCATCAACTTCTACCTCACACACCACATCACGCCTTAGTACAGAAAACCCTTAGTGACAACACCTCTTGTGACAATGAGGTTTCCCTTTCTTTAGGGTGTAAAAAGCTAATTTTACTTTTCAAAGAAACGTTGAAAAAACTGTTTGCTTATTAAAAGCTGGATCAGTAATCTGATTCGGGACCTCTCAACTCTTTCTGCCTGTAGAAAGGGATACCTCAGCCGGAACTGCCAAGGAGTCTCCGGATCCAGATGCGAAACCCCTTTCAAAGGGGAGGAAGGTTCATAGCAGGACTTGGTGCCTGCAGTCCCAAGAGGTGCTCCTGTCCCTCTGTGCTGGCTCCGGGAGCAGTGAACCAAAGCCAGGCACCGCTCCCTTTTCATCCTGTGCCAGCAAAAATAAATAAATGAAAGGACTTGTTTCCAGGCAAAGTAAGTTCCTTGATGTGCCTGACATGGATGGAGGAAGGAGGCAATAGATACATATCTGGTTGGAGGCAAAGGGAACGAGAGAGATGAAAAAGAGGTGAAGATAGGATCAACCCTCCTGGCAGAAGCTTACACTTAGATCAGTAAACTGCAGCTTACGTTTTCAGATAACAGAAAGTCCCAGTGAAATCAATGGCAGGATGGATGTTATGGTACCAAGAGTAAGTGCAGAGAAATCTGAGGCAGGAGAAAAACAGTGGAGGAGAGAGGGTGCAGAGCTCAGCTTCTTTTACACACTTACACACACAACCTGCATTTATGCTGATGCAGGATTTCTTCTATTTTAATAGGTCACCCATAGCCATAAAGCAAAGGAATCTCCATGATCAGCAAAGAGCCCAGGCTACAGAGATGCTGAATGTTCTGCGACAGAAGAGCTTAAGACCGAAGACTAACTTCTTCATAAAAGCAAATACAGGCAGCACTGAAGTATTTGCTCTCACTCTGCTAAGCTTTACATTGTCACAATGGAATGAGGAAAAGAGATGAAAATCAGAGGTCCTAAGAGTTCTGTTTTCAGTTAGATTTTTATCTTTGGTATTTTTTTAAAAGATTTCATGTAATCTTGATAGGATTAGTGAAGGAAAGCTGGAACCTCACAATTCACAACCTACTGCATGTTGCTGGAAGGTTAAAAAATCACACCATGGCCTTTCCTCCATAACTGAGGTTACTGGATGGAACAGAATAAATTGCAGATGTGTGTTCAGTTCTGTAAATATCTCTAGCAAAAGTGTAATTGGCTGTAGAGTGGGTGGTGTGGGAGTAGGCAAGTATCCAGGCTTTGCATAAACAAGGCTTTTTCTCGAGAGAGATTGTTTCTTGTTCAATCTTTACACCAGTGTGAAGCTGGCCCCCTGTTCCAACAGTGGGCTAGGAACTGGGTACCAGCAGAGCACGGTACAACTCACAGCAGAGAAAATGAATTCCATTTGCAGAATTACAAATGTAAGTGCATAATTCTTGTGCTCCATCTCATTCTGTGACTGCAGAGTGGTATGGATGGTTTGCCTGAGCAAGGCTTCATTACATACTTTCATTACATACATATAAGATACTTGTTTTGTTTTTAAAAAAGAGGCTGAATTTTCTATAGTATTCCAAACAAACTGGTCTCCAACTTAAAAAAATTTTGGAAATTAAGCAACATAATCTATAAACTACATAATACAAAAAAAAATGCATCTAATAAAGTCATATCTATTTTATAACATAATACAGTAAGTCACATAACATAAAAAGTCAGGTTCTCAAGGGCTTCATCACTGGTTCAGATAGTCTCTCCCTCCCTTCCTTCCAAATGATGGGCTTCTATGGGAATTCAAGTCCCTTTTTTTCACCAGGAAGAGAATTAAACCATGCTGAGCAAACTCCACAAACAGAGTGGACAAATTAGAGGAGGAAAAGAGCTGACCTAAGAGCCCATGAGAACAACTCTTGCTTTGGAGCGTGAGGCTTTTGGGCTGCACAAGTCTCAGCTCTGCAAGTGGTGCAGTTTCGCTGACAGACCGACTGAGCAGTCAGGCAAACGCCGACACAGTGAACTGGAATTACTCATGAAGGTAAATTAACGCTATCTGTACATATCTGGAGAGTAATAACATGAACCTAATACCCTGAAACACAAACCATCCATAAATATGGAATCGGGGAATATAGGTCACTGCTTTCCATGGCCCTAATTGGGAATTGGTGTGTAAAATCAGTGACTTAATGTGAGTCCCAGTGAGAAATACCCACAGGTAAAGCTGGGCCAGGCTGGGCCATATCAGGAAAGCAAACCAGTGACTGCATGTCTAACTTTATAAGCATTTTTAGTGTATAGTGCAATTTGATACCTACCACAGAACACTCTGAAAATGTTAAATAACTCGAATGGCTAAAGATGGCTCTGGGTAAAATACTGCATCAGTGTCAGAAGAACACAGAGTCTAAGCTTAGAAATAATGTCTTTTTATGCTTGGGTTGATCTTTTAGTGTCTTTTTTTCCTGGTACCTCTATAACTAAACTATATTTGCTAAAACAAAGCCACACATAATGAATAAAGAACTTTATGTATCAGTTTACTTACATGGTCAAATATAATTATGCTGAACTGTAGTTCATTTAAGTCCAATATTGGTTAAAAACAGTCGCTAAGACAGAACGAGCAAGGGAATTACAGGGGCAGACAGACTCACGCAGGGCACTCTCGGCACCCTCTGGTATCCAGCGTGTCATAAGCAGAAACAGTCGGCGCCATTTGAGACAAACAGCTGCTCTCTGTTTGCACAGACAAAAGTGCAATTGTTTTTCCATGTGTTTGGCTAGCTAAACAGAGCCTTGGCTTTACTGCAACATGTTTCCCGAATCACTGGCTTATACCATGAAAGGAAGCCACTTTGTATCTTGAGCAGCAAGAAGGAAAGAGACGAAGAAGTGAAGTGCAGGCAAGAGTCTGTAGAGCAGCAGCTGGGAAGCAGCAGCATCCTTTAAGTGCTCGTGGCAGAGAGCTGAGATAGCCATGAAGTTATAAAACCAGCAGCATCTGAGGAACTCTCCAAGGCTTCAAGTGAAATGAGTACTGCAACTAAACCAAGTAATACAAAATGCTTTTCATCCTCCGATGAGAGCAAAAGTAGTTCAAAATGACAGCTTTTTGCTGTACTAGCCTCTAATTCTATGCCCTTTTTACAGACACTTAGGATAACCTTTTTAAGGTTTCAGGCATTCCGCAGATCATTTTTCAGATGACAGTACTCTCTTTAGAGAGCCTGGACTACCTGGAGTGACCTGCAATAGCCTACTACGGCTCGAGCATGGGTGAGATCCCAGCTGTTCTGTCAGGCACTAGATCTCACCATTCAATGGGCTATAGACCACACAGGAATTTGGAAGTTGTACCAAAACACAAGCACAGCCCTGTTTTACAGTGCAGCTGATCAGTGCTGCTATCTCGCTTTCTGAACAGTTGCAGCTGTAAGACTCCAGAAAAAAATCAAGAAAACACTTTCATAAAGGCAGGGTGTTCAGATATCTGGGTTATCCTGTCATAAAACACCTCTTACTTGAAAAGAATTTTAAACCACCATTTATTAAAATGATTAAATTTAGAAAATCCACTGATCTCCAATTATGAAACTGCAGATTTTTTTTTTTTATATTTGTATTTGCTATTGATGAGAAGGAGCCAGTGTACAGACACAAGTATAGTGGGTCACTTGCTGCCAAACAGCATTTTAGGTGACTGGCCTACCAACAAGTTCAGTTCTAATGTCAACTACACTGCTGTGAACGCAGAAAAAAGAGCTCTGAGATATTATGAAACTTTCTGTACTCACATAAGGTTTCAGCTGTTGTAAAGAGAAAAGAAGTTATTTTATTGCCCAGTAAAACTCTGTCTGTTAAAAGAATCTTTAGGAAAAATCACACAGAGGCATTGAAAACTTAATACTACTCTGCAGGCCAAATTCTGGGTCTGGGATAAGCAAGTAAAACCTTGCTAAGCCTGTGTCCTGTAAGTTTGGCGGGGGGGAAGATGTTAAAGGTGAAATTTAGACTCAAAAAATTGAACTCACTATTTTTATATTTCACCTGGCAATTCCCATTGTCTCAATTCTTTTCTCTATAGTGATCCTGTTGTTCAAAACCAGGGCTGACAATCATAAAAAGAATTTTTCTCTGCTTTCTTTTGTGTGTACAGTTTGCAGTTCACATCCTGCTGGCGTTACATTTGCGTCAGTGTTCCCAGCTGCATGGGAGGGGGTCTTTCCCCTTACACCTCAGTGGGTGACTTTTCACACGCCAAGTTTTGATTTATCATAGAACAGTTCCAGATAGTCACAGCAAGCACCTGGTCTCTAGTACAATATAAAGGTGGCTGATTTTTTTAGCCAATTTTATTTCCACTGGCTCAGAAGAACAGAGGCTCATGATCCACCGAAGCAAGCACAGTCCCAGACCCACCTAGCGGTGACTGCGCACTCTGAGGCTCGTGCACAAGGGTGGGGTTCACTTCACCTTCCAAAACAGCTTCAGAGGTTCTGCAGCCTCAGAAGAGATGTCTTCAAAACAAAATCATCCTTATACAACTCTGTGGACAAACAAGCAAGGCAAACCAAGGAAACAAGCAGAAAAAATGGAGATCCACCGAAAAAAGTAGGAATGTAGGATGAAATTCTGACATGTCAGAAGATAACAGGAGCTTTATCATGGCTTTAAAAGAACTAAAATTTCACACTTAAGAGTCTAATGATTTATTAGTGAAAAATGGAGCAAACCAGGGGAATTTTGTTAAAGATCAGCAGAGACTGGAATATGGTAGCTGGAAATAGAAAGTGTATGTCTGCAGAGCAGTTACAAGCTGGGCAGGGGTGGCAGGGTGGTATGTCACAAAGTGGAATAAAACACAAATTTCAGGAGGGGGAGAAGGATGGCTTAGAAAGAGGAGAGCTGTACAAACTGACGTTTGAAACCTGGGGAGCTGTAACATTGCTGCATGGGAATCAGTGGGCCCAGTCTGCAAATTCTCTGCTCTGAGACTGGAAAACCTGGACCTAATGCTGTGAACCACAGCTCCCACAAGGAAACAAAGAAACTTTAGCAAACTTCATCTGTACAGGTGTCAAAACAGATCTACTCACCAAATGTTTTGATTAAGTTTGAGAATATGTCAGATTTTCTGGCATTTTCCATCTCTATTTAAACTCAAACTACTTTACAAGAATTCTGGTGGGAAATTGTCAGTATTGCACAGAGGGTTTGTGACAGGGAAAAGAGGAGAATCCAAATCCAAACTGTGACTTCCTTGTGTCTACGGTGGGGCAGGTTCACCAGCAGCCCAGTGGTACAGTGTCTCTAAGAGTCTCCTGACACAGAGGTCCACAATGACAGGGCTTCCAACACAGAGGAGGAACAAAATGGACGGAGTAGCTGGTGCAGTGAAGGGGCAGAAGAGAGATATCCAATGCTGCACTGGGATTCCCAATACTGAGGAAAAAAATTTCATTACTTCAATTAACCTAAAGACACTGTGCTAATGCAAAGGATGGTCAAGGACATAAAGACTCTCTTGTTGCACTTGTAGTAGCCTGGAATGAAAGCAAAGGAGAAATTCGCCAAACCTTGTCTCTTTTTGGTAACTAACCAAAGTTCTGGCACTGACACACAATGCAGCTCTCAAAACCACGTTTGTCTTCAGCTAGAGAAGCCTCGACTTTGGTGAGAGAACTGAATTCAAAAAACTCCCAGGCAAGAGGAGATGGGTGCAATGCAGTTTTATGCCCAGTACTCATAGAATCATGTTACTGTGATAATTTTCATGGCATTAATCCCAGTATAGTTAGAGTAACATGCTTTTAGGGTAGGTCCAACCTATCTAGAAGTGGTAACAAGATTCACTCTAAAAATCTGGGAACTACTCATTTAGTTTAATTAAATGCACACACGCGAAGTGGAAACTTTGGGACAATTACAGAGGCATCACCACAGCTCACCAGCAAACTACTTGAGCAAATGATGACCACAGACCAAAAAGAGAAGGCAAATGCAGAGCTGGGACACCCAGGCAGAGATTCATTCACTGATCAGGAAAAGACCGTGAGAGCTATACATGTTGTTAAAAAGTTATCAAGGACAACCAGCCAATAACTCATTTTTCATGTTGATGGCAGAGCTGAGTATTTTCATATTCACAAATAAATTATCTCTTCCAACTGCTGTTGAATCATTATGCTACTGACTAGCACAGCGTTACTAATTTTTTCTTTAGAGCCTTTTAGAAAGATCTCCACTAAGGATTAAATAAATAATAATGAAAAAGCCATCCAAACTGTTCACCAAACTGTTCAACATTATGTTCACCATTGCTATGCTCTTACCATGTCCTAATGTCCTGGTCCTGTACCTGGGGAGAAATAATGTCATGCACCAGTACAGGCTGGGGGCCAACCTGCTGGAAAGCAGCACTTCAGAGAAGAACCTGGGGCTCCCTGGTGGACAACAAGCTGTCCATGAGCAAGTAGGCCAATGGTATCCTGGAGTGCATTAGGAAAAGCATTGCCAGCAGGTCAGTGGAGGTGATCCTGCCTCTCTACTCTGCCTCAGTGAGGCACATCTGGAGAGCTGTGTCCAGTTCTGGGCTTCTCAGTACAAGAGAGATGTGGAAAAAATGGAGTGGGTCCAGTGGAGGGCTAGTAAGTCAGTCAAGGGTCTGGAGAATCTCTGTTACTATGAAAGGTTGAGGGAGCTGGGCCTGCTAAGCCTCAAAAAGAGATGACTGAAAGAGAACCTCATTAATTTCTATAAATATATAAAGGGAAGGTATCAAGAAGATGGACCAGGCTCTTCTCAGTGGTTCCAAGCAATAGGACAAGAGGCAACATGCACAAACTGAAGCACAGGAAGCTCCACTTGAACATGAGGAAGAACTTCTTTACTGTGCAGTGACCGTGGATTGGAACAGATCGACCAGGGAGACTGTGAAATCCCCCTAACGGGAGGGGCACAATCCTGTGCAATGTGCTCCAGGATGACCCTGCCTGAGATGGAAGGTTGGACCAGATGACCCCCTGTGGTCCCTTCCAACCTGGCCCATTCTTTGATTCTGTAGTGTAACAACAACTCTTCTCAAGCATGACTTCAGTGATGTTTGAGGCCAATGCTACCCTAGTCAGCTCATACTCTGATCTCTGTGATGGACAGTAGCACATAAAATCTGAGGTTCTGGTTACTGCTGCATAAAGTGAAAGACAGAGTTAAAACATCTTTGGATTTTCTTTGGTTTTGCAAAACCAGACTGATTTTATGGTAAAACATAAAATCTGATTTCTTAAAATTAGATTTTTTCAAAGTCATAGATGCTTGAAGGCAGCTTCCACACTTCTGTGGAGGAGAATGGACCTTTATACTATAGTTTAATTAAATACTATCAGAAAATGAAGCACTTACAGAGACATGTTTGAAACTTATATATACATTTATATTCAAGCCCTACAGCAGTGGTATTCATTGTGGGCAGTGCTATGCATGTTTAGCTCTGCTGCTTCTCTATTTATGGACAAGCTATGAAAGCAGTTTGTCAGCAACTTTTTTTGAGTGTTCACATTACCAAATACATCCATTCTCAACTCACTCTACTGTAATTATCAAATTCGGCAGCGAGCTGATAACACAGCTAAAGGAAAATCCCAACCTGCCTCAGTGTTTTTATGCTGTAATTGAAAACAGATGGCAACTCGTGTAATTTATGCTTTTCTACAATCACTAACATGTTGGTATAAGATAAGAATTCTAAGACTGAATTGCATCTGCTTCAACAACACCATATGCTAGTGCACAGCATAAATATTTATCCAAGCCTACTCCATCTTCTCATTTAAAGCTCAGGTCCATGAAAAAATGAAAGTACCCTTCAATACCTTCAATCTCTGGAGTGCTTTAAAGAGCTAGAGGTCCAGCATTAAATACTGAGGTATCTTCTCTTTCCTAAACTCCACAGAGAGGGTTAAATGGAGGCATGTAGGTTGTGCCTTATTGATGCAACATAAATCCCAGTTTTTAAGCTCCCACTACGGTGCCTTTGGGAGTTACAAGGAAGTTTCTTGCTTACAATTTCCATGCTTCTCTACCTTTCCCACTGTCCTCTAAAAGACTGGAAACTGGACTTGGGATACTTCTTCCTGGAGGAAAAATTTTTTTTGAAGTATTTTTAGACTGATTTACGTTACTTGCTAAACCGTTATGCAATCCTCATGTCTGAGGTCAGGTTGGCAAGGACCACTGAATCGGTTTTGTGTTTCTCTGCAGCGTGAGGTATGGTCAACTTCATGAGAATCTCACAGTTCAAATTTCTTCCAATTGCAGGAATAAAAGGCATTGGCAATTCCTCTGTCATCACATGGTTGTGGGTTGTTTTTCACCCCACTAGACACTTATAATGTGTGCCTTTTAGTCTTCCATGTTACAAGCCTGTAATATGTTGTTACTGTGGCACTACTTGAATTCTTTGGACTAGATAGTACAGATGTTCCTTTGACTGCATGAAATGGGCTTGATGACCTTGATGAAGTGACATCAGTTGGCTTCTTGACACAGTGGCAACTCAATTACACTTGAGAGTAGGCTCTTATTCTGCTAGTGAAATCATTTGAGAAACTGCACCTGAAATAATCATTTGTGAATGCAGAACACGAACGCACAGGCAGAAAATTTCTGAAGCTGATCTCCTCCCTGTGCCAGCTTTTAGAGATCAGGAGAGCAGAACCATGTTGAAAGGGTCCTGGCTGCACATCACAGTTCCCAAGCTGAGCTCCAAACAGAAGGGGTTGGTACCAGTGACCATACGTGGTCCTTCAAACTCCCTGCCACTGACTGAAATGAAAAAGAATAGGCTAGAAAAGCTTGAACAGCCACTGGCAATTTGTAGGATTTGAAGACGGTACATGTAACAGCTATAAATACTAATTTGCTAAGAATCAGTTTAAGGAATCAGATAGCTTTCTTTAACAGTTGAGTTGGGCACTGATTTCTCCAGCCAGTGGGAAGAACAGATGATCAGCAAAATGAGTGATTAGTTTGTCCCTCTCACAAGCCTCATACTTAGCTAGGTCTGCTTGTTTCATCACCCTCTGTCGCAGTTATGGCACACTAAATAACGATGTGATGCATAATTTAAGTCACGAGTTTGAAGTCAAGTTGTAACTTTTCAAAGAATATTTGCACCTTAAAAACAGAAATGAACTAACAGAATAAATCAGTGAAAAAAGAGAAAAAGAGTTTTACTGACAACAGCTGGCAGTATTTAGCAATGTCATCTGCAGAAAACCAGATTTTTCAGCCAGTCAATAATGAATATTAAAGCAACCTGGGAACTTCAAAATCCTGCTGTTCCTGTCTGCACTGCTGACAACAGCAGACAGCTAAACAGAGCTGCAAATAATTTGGAAGAACGCATCGCAACACTGACTCCTTTCATAGCCTCGCGTCTCCTCCAGCCCCCACTTGTTAATGCGCTTACAGCAACCACTCTCCTCACAGCGCTGCCACAGGCAACC
>VYZQ01039928.1:40046-60211 GCA_013400655.1 Mystacornis crossleyi
ATTTTTTTTTTTTAAATTTCAAATACTGCACTATGATTTACATACTTATTGCCATGGAAACATCTCAACAAAAGCCCTTATTTTCAAAGAAAAACACCATTTCTTCACTAGGCTAAAGGTATCCAGCATTTCCAAAAATGGGGCAGCAATTTTTGTGTCTGAAGAGGGGCTCATCTCACACACAGCTATAAATTTTTATGTGCAATTCTGCTCTGAAAAACCATTTCATATAAAGAAAACAGCTTTGAAAATAATCAGATCTGTCCTTGTGTAAAATCAAGGCAATATATCTCAGTTTTACAACACTGTTTGTTCCTCTCAAGACAGTGAACTATTTTGCATTCATCTGTCTTGAATGGTTCAGGTAGTCCTCTGCAATCCCATGGGATTACATACATGACACCACAGTGTTTTTTACAAGTCACATTTCAGAATTGCTCCACTTTACTGCTAGCTTCTATATTCAGAGAATAAAAGGTGGGCTAAAATACTAAACTCTCAAGTTCAGGATCCAGTATATACACATGAATTAATTACTTAAATTCAGGTCCTTTAAATTTTAGGCAGGATCATTATTTGAAAATCATACTCTTCATATAAAAATTGTAACTGTATGTTATATTTAGGTGTTGTATAAAACACACAAAAAATCCAGCTCCCTCTGAATCCTGTTTGCCAGCAGGATGTGTCTGGGTGCTGCATGTACCAACAAGCTCTGCAGCTGCTATTCCCTGTCTCAGGGGTTTTGCCTGCCTGGACTAAAAAATCCAAAAAAACATTTCAAAGACTATGTTATTTAAAGATTCATTAAAAAACAAATCAGAAGCCAGAGAGCAGAAACCTCTGTCATGCACTTGCTAAGGAGGGCCCCAAAGCAGGTCTGGCACCATGCAGTGGGCAGGATGTGCATCCCTGGAGCTGTGGCCTCCAGCTTGGTGGGTGTGAATATCCAGGTGAGAGGCAACTGGGATGAGTGCGATGAATTAGAAGGCTGGACGAAATTCATGGCAAACTGGGGTGCATGTGGAATATACCTAAAATCTTCATCTCTGTTGCTGCCATACAATAAAACATGGCATAAACTGGTAATTTAATCTTTCTGGCCATTGGAGCAGGTGTAGCAGCTAACTTAATATTCTTGCTTTTATCTGTACTTAACATAATACTTTGCCTTTTTTTTCTTTGTACAAGGCAGAGATTAATTCACAGATATATGCAGGATGTGATCCAAACCCACAGGTAAGTCAATGCGCACTGCATTAGCAGTGCAGAAGCTAAAAGTGGAATGTGTATTTATTGATTCTCAAATCACTTATGAAACTATTTCAGCTCTTTATGAAAGTATCATCTGTTGTCCTTTCCAAACTGTGTTGAATCGTGACGGCTTTGCACTGAACAATGGGCTATGCTAGCTTCACTTTCACTAGGTATGTCTGACTTTGCCTGCTCCTATACAGGCGAAGTCCAGAAGCTGAATACCAGTAATCACATAAACTGGACAGTAAAGAGGGAAGCTAAAATTGTGCAGAGTTGAAAAAACCATGAAAATAAAAAAATCAGTCAAAAAAACAGACCACCACCACCACAACCGTGTGAATAAACACCCACCTCAAAAAGGGAAAAGGTCAAGAAAGCAGCTTGGAAAGGATAATGGAGTCTCATGTGAAAAAGAGACTTCAAGAATCTCAAGGACAGAAGAAAAGAAACAGAAGGGGGTTGAAAGGCAACAGAACTCACTGTGCACAAATGCCTGGAACTGAGACAAAGGGACTCAGCACTGGAAACAAAAGCACCTCTCCCTCCCCAAATACAGCCAGCCCAACACCCTCACTGAGCAGCACAACTCCCCCGGGGGAATCATCCCGTTTTGAAAACCCACCTTCATCCCAGCTGCAGCTGCTGGCCCACTGGGGTCCACAGCCTGGATGTGGCAGGGTTTGCTCCCCCGCACCACAAAGCCCCAGCCCACGGCGTCACCAACAATCTGGAAAGAGGAAAGGACATGATCACTATCAAGCAGGTCCATGAAATTCAAAGGGGCAACTTCTAAATGGTCCAAGACGTAATTTCAACATCTCTATATTTCAACACACAGTAGAGTACAGGCTGCTACGTCACTCATGGGAAAGGCTCTATCCAAATGATTCCTCTTGCTTTTAGTGAACATTTTTGTTGAACTAGGAGGCTGTAAAAGCAATGCTTCCAATGACTAGATTCAAAAACCTCTGTAAAGAAAGGCTCTAGTAATGCATGAGTCAAATTTTCTGTCCCATCATATAGAAAGATCCTGGTAGAATACTTCAGTTTGGATAGGTGATCCACTCCTACAGAGCAGGAGCACCAAGTCTGGATGAGTTTGTATAATATAAATGTTACTGGCTTTATATAATTTTACACCCTTTTTAAGTAAGCAGTATCACACTGGCATAAAGACAGGATAAACAAGTGCTGCATCAGACCTGAAATTTGTGGAAGAACTGATAATGGAATTTGGAATTTTGAAGTACAAACTTCAGCAAATGCAAATAAGCTCTAATCATCCCATCAGAAAATGTCTGTTTGGATTGCCCTAAGCATATAACAGAAAATAAAGAAATAAAGAAAAATATTGGAGACATACCGTAAAAGTTTTTCTAACATATGGGGCTCCGGGCATCAAGAGCTCATCAGCAGTCACAGGTCTCTTTAATACTGTGGAGGTACAGAAATGAATATTCAGAAAAAATATTCCTCTGGAGCTTCTCCTAATAAATAAGATACAGTGTCAGGATACCTCTTTTTGGCCTCACTTCCCATTCATGCTTTCAGTTCTTGCAGACTTGCTTGAAATAAGTAAGAGAACCAAGGAAAAGCCTGCAGAATAATTCTGACTATAAATTACGGGATCTTTGGAAAATTGGGGCATTTAGCCAACAGACTTTGTTGTCTGCAATAAAAATCCCCTAAACACCATCACAAAAATCAGAAGTCGCTTTTCCTGTGTCCAGTGTTGAAACAAGTGACCAATCTTCCTGGCACAGAGCAGCTTTCCTTTCCAGCTTACTGTGTACTTGTTGGGTGATCTCTGCTATTTCATGTGAGTTGGGTTTGAATCACAGAATTAAGTAGCAAGAAAATCCTGCTCAGGTGAGGAATTATCTCAAGAGATTTCTGCAGCTGTAGGCACAGACCTGTAACTCCCATCTTATCCAGAGACAGACTAGGTAACCTGCAGGTATCTGGTATTTTAAATGAAAGGAAATACCAGGAAGTTTCTGCAGGTGCCCACTGCCTTCCTATGTAGTGGCATAATTTTTCTCTGAACAAAGTAAATCTAAAGTTCTCCCAAAGCAAATCAATACCATCCTGTGTACCATTTTTTATCTTTTCATAAATTCTTCACGATACAGAGGACAGCATAAAGATATATGCTGTTCACCCTATTTGCCTGCTTCACCCTTAAAATTGTGTCTGTTTTTCTTTTAGTGATAAAAAATTTTGACAATGTCTGTCTTTTCAGTCACAGGTGGGAGACAAAATTTCTCACAGATGGTATCTGAAGACATTCTTGAGTTTCTTAATGACATTCATGGGAGCAGGGAGAATTCTAGGAGACAAACTAATACCATTTTTTAAAAAATACTTTCCCATGCATTTTGACAAACTGTCATTTAGCCAGTGTTACATTTTGCAGAGCCTGTCTGGTCAACGTGAAAAAACTGAACAATTGTGCTCATTTGACAAGTCAGAATCAGGTAAATCATCCATGCAGGGCTCCCCTATGTGTCTCCCATCATTATTCCTCCAGAAATTTTCTGTTTGGTGACTGTTTTTCTACATGATTGGTCAAGTCATGACCTGGGTGTTTTTTAAGTGCTTGCCTGCAAGAGAGCTCATCTAACAATAAATACAGCTCTGCCTTTTGTTTACTAGCACGTAGTTCAGCAACAGCTCAGGGTCTGGATAGCAGGAAGCTATTTGTGAAAAGTCCCTTTACAGTCAGCAGAGGATTAAGAATTCCTCGTAACATTTACATCTGACAGCCTCATGTTAACCTATGCAAGCTGACGTGTGGATCTGTCCTTGGGCTCTGGGAGAAATAACCCTACATTGCCCGTAATTGTACAATTCTTAAAAATTGGTCTGTTTATAAGCCCATTCCTGTCTTCTTTCAAATATGAGTCTGTTAAAGCTATTCAGAGTTTGAAAATTAGTCCTAAGGGAAAATTTCTTCTAAAAAATTTATGCAAGAGCAACATCAGCCTATTCTCTTTCTTCCAGTGTTGTGTAATCAGCTGCATTAAAATAAACTTGTTCTCACTACTCATGGGCTGACACTTCATATAAAATCAGAACCAGAAATGAACAGAATAGTTGGCATACTTCAGATAACACACACATTTATGGATAGCACATGAATGCCATTTTATCTGTCCCAGAAAATTTTCCAGGATGTAAATAACGTACTGGGGACAAACAGCTCCCCACACAAAAGCTACCAGAGTGTTTCTGGAAAGCATACCTGAGAGATGTTCTGCCAAAACATGATACTGTAGCACCTTTTATATAGGGGCAAGCCCCTTGCATAAAGGGGTGAGCATATTGGAAGGCAGTGCTGAACACCCAACAGTAACAAACTCGGAGGGTGTGAAGGCCACTAGAACTGACAGCATTTCCCAGGCTGGCAGCAGGTCTGCTGGAGGGGTTTATGGCTTCTGAGCATATAATCCTAGTGAGTCCTTCCAATTATTTTAGTTCAGAGCTTCATACTGAATTCTCAGCAGAGCTTAAGCAGAGGGAAGGAAGTGCTAACAGGAGAGAGAAGGAAAATATCCTTCCTTTTCTGATGGCCACTCTGCACAGCAGGAATGATATGCACTTTAATTCACTCATCTCCAGAGTAAATGGTCAATGTTTTGAACAGCATTCACCTAGTGCTTGAGGCACTCTCTTGTAATCACTTCAAATGCCAGCATCCTTCTGAAACCAAAGATTACACTTATCCACTGAAGCCTTACCCCATTGTACAGTACACCACTGGCAGAGACTTAGTGAATTTGAAATAACAAGGAACTCAAAGGGCAGCAGGGGCCCTGTTTGATATTCGGGGCTGTTTCTGAGGGAAACAGAGAGGCTGAAACAATATCTATCTTGGTCTGTTTTTCCCTTTCCAGATGTACCGTAAGAAACAATTTTAAGTGAGCTGTGGAGGAATGGGTGTGTTTAACCTTCCGGCATGGGATAGGAAATCCTTTCAAAAGGAAAATAAGCTTCAAGGCTACTTCTGTCTACTGAACAGACAAGTGTAAGACTTAAAACAAATGAAAATGTTCGAATGGTCTCTGACAGGCTGAAAAAATGCTGCCTCAGTTTTTTTTAGAGGCTGCTGTTTTCTGAGAGATGTTATTTCATGGCAGCTCAAGTGGTCACTGCATAGTTAAACTCTCCTCTGACTTGCACCAAAGGAATGTCTCTAGGAGGAGATCTGAACCGGTTCAGAGCTTGGCAGTGAAGAGGCAAATCTAGGCCTCTGACTGCATGTCCTCTTAAGAGATGAACTGCAGCTCAAACCACAATTATGGACTTGACTCAGATATTACTGGAGGCAGACATCTAGCTTGTGTTCAACAGGACTTCAGGCTAGAAGATGATAATAGTATCCTCTGGCCTAAAAAAACCTGTGACACTGTGAATTTTTAATGTATTCTTGGAAATATAAGCTTAGGCGTGATGACAGGCATTCCTCACATTGCCTTCTCCCAAAGAGATGTCTGCAGCCTGGCTGCCGTGCATCGTAAGCCATGCTGCTGCTCACCAGATTTGGGGTTGCAGAGCACGGGGGGGCTGCTGCTGAGCGTTGGGCTACTGCTGAAGTACCCGCTGCTGCCACAGCTGCTCATGCTGCTCCTCCGCACTGCCGACACAATCTTTATCTCCTTGGTGGGACTCACTAAAAGCAGAGAGAAAACAGAGAGAAAGGGAGCTGGTACCAGTTATTAAGCCATTTCCCTGTTTCTTTTTTAAAAACATCAACAAGCCATGCTTTCACTGGCAGCACTGGGAATGGGTTAGTGTGTCCTACATTGTTAGAAGAGTCACTGCATGAGAGTAATGCTGTAACTAACAGGATGGCTGAACTGCTCCTATTGCAGTATTTTCTAAGAGGCATTTCAATATAGGGAGCTAGGTTTTTTCAGTTTTCCTTTCCCTTCTTTCAGTTCTTACTAGATATTGCTGTACACAAATGCAGCAGGGTCCCTTCCCTTCACTTTTAATCTTCTTGAAAACTCCACACAATGTATGACAAATTACTTTTCAGTTTGGAGGATTTAACCAGTTTAGTTTGAAAACAGACACCAAATTTTGATCAGCATCTGAAATGCCATTGATATAGGTAAACCCCAGGGAGCTATAGGTTTGGTAAACTGAGTGAACGGACAATCCCTATGAACAGGGATACATAATACTCAGCCCTGCTTTTTTTCTAACACTGAACCCCCTTGTCCAAAACTAATTTTTTAATATTCCACAGAGTCACTCTACATACAGCAGTATAATTAATGAGTCACCTGAGAGAAAACTGGTATGTTTCCTGTTGTCATGGTTCTGTTTACGCAGGCAAAACGGGCTGTCATGGCTTTCTGGCATCAAGCGAGATTTCTCGGTGAGGAGCTCCATTAATCGTCGCCGCCGCCGGAAATTCATTCTGCACTGGTAGAGCAAGTTGCTGTCCATAAAATGGTGTTTGTTGGACACTAGGAAAAGAAATGGATAGAAAGTCTATGCCTGGTAGGCACAGAAAGAAATCCAAGCCTACCCATGTGCAACTTGGGCATTACAGACCTTGCTGTAAGGAAGCAAAGCTCAGAGCTCTCCTCTTCCCCTGTGCATTCAGAAAGAGGAGGAAGGTGGGCAGCTTCACATGGGTGGCTTCAGTATACGCCCTTTATAGCAGCAATAACAAACTAGGAGTTGTAGTGGCAAATGCTGCGAATAATGTTTTACACCACTTTGATTAATGACATGCACTTCTTATTGCCAAGTGGAAATAGAAGTACTTTACCTCTCCATGACAGGTTGCATAATGGTCCACCTCCACGCATGCGTCCTCTGTATGCTGCTTGCTGCTGCTGCTCACTACAGACCAGCTCCTTATGTCAAGTTTTGTCTAAATTCATCAGTCTAGGACAGCCCCTGGGAGCTCTGTCCAACTACCTTGTTCAGAGCTACAGCGCAGCAAAGAATCAAGACCTGTGTATTTCCTCTGTCTTGTTCACCACAGACACCGTGTCCCAGACATTTCCTGCAGGCCACTTCCCCCCTTTGCAAGGATACACAAGGTTTGGGAACAGGCACCTGGCCAAAAATCATTTCTTACATAATGAACAAAAATTTTAATTGCAACCTGTTTTGACATTGAGAGCAAATCCCAGGCTGCCGGTGTCAGAGCAGGAGCACCAAACCCACCCCCAGAGTGCAACATCACTGTAATGTCTGGGTGTTCGCTGCCACCAATGCTGCATCTCAACAGCGATGAAAAATGCAGTAGCTGGATGGAGCTCTGTGCCAGGTCCTGAAAGTGCTCTGACTCCTGCAGGTCCTGACTGCAGGAAAGCCCTCTGGAGTATTCTCTGCATCAGTACTGCAGCATCTAAAATAGCTGCAGTAGGTGTTTGGCAGCATTCTTCTCCATTTTCACCCAGCTTCTGTGATCACGTTCCACAGAAATAATTTCCCATTGTTGACCTTTTCAATGAAGAATCCAGATTCTGGATTTTCCTAGTTTATAAATTACATTTCTTGCAATACTAACCCATAAGAACTGGTGGGCTATAGATATTTATGTGTGAAGTGTAAACAAATCACAGGCGTGCTCTGAGGTCAGTCAAGTCTAGGATTACATGACTTGGCCTTCTACTGCAGACGACAGAACTTCTGCTCTGCCCAACACATGGGTTCCAAAACCCAGCAGAGTCCAAGGTGCTACACAAGACCCAGAGCCCAGAGCCCTGCTGGCCTGCTTTCCTTTCATTCTCATCCCCAACACAGTCTTCCTTGCTCTCATCGCTTCTTAACACCTCCCTGTGTCTCAGGTCACTCTTCATGGACCCCACAGAACTACACCACATATGACAACCTTGCAAAATAGGCTGTATTTACACATAAACTGCCAGTAAGCCATTTGATGTTTGTGAGCTGAAGAAATAACCTCAAAGAGGAAAAAGTCCGGTCACCTTCTCCAGGGATGTCAAGTCACCCAGACAAAAAGGAAGATGCCAGTCCTAGATATGATCCTCAGGGCACCACCTTCTATGTGGATGCAGGTACTGCCTTATGAGGTTAGACCATCTTGAAAAGAAGCATGTCCCTTGCCTGCCTGGGTCACTGTCAGAGAGGCCACTGTCTATACAAGTGGACTTCTGCCTTTGGGGCACAGGGAATAATCAGGACACAGGAACTTTCTGAACAGCACATGCTTGTGCCCAAGCTACCACACAGGCCATCTGCCCCAGAGTCACACGGCGTAGGCTGTAAGGCATCCCTCAGATTGCCTGGTTCTGTCAAAGATTTGTGGAAGAGCCAGTCCCACTTTGCTTTTGTCTGCTTCATTTTGGTGCTGAATCTGTTGTGTCCACAGGGATGCAAAATGGCTTTGTTAAGTCCAATTTAGCATTGCAAGTAACTCATTACTGTGTTCTGACACGTTAATTAGTGCAGGCACACAATGCTGCTGTGCTCCCCATTTTGGATACATATCATATGCAATACTATTAAACAACACTTACTAACAATCACTATTTTTGAAGAATGGAGGTAGAGGAGAGATTTGGAGATTTCCCTACATCCCCCAAAGGATTTGCTATGAGGGGAAGAGTTAGTATGTAGTCCAGCTACCAGTTTCACTTTAAGATCACTGACATAATAAGTAAAAGCAGCAATATCTTACCACATTATTAGAATAACCTAATTTAAAGACAAAAAAAATTTTTGGAGGCCATCTCAAATTCAGTCTTAAAAAGGCAAGCTCTACTTACTCAGCAGTACTGCAATTCATAATCTTAAATGAAAGTGGGCTCCACAAATGCTCCCTTGCAAAGAGAACTACTGTGGCTAACCATTCACAATGTAAGAAATATCAGTATGGTTTCTGAGTCAAATATTATGACACCATAGTTTTTAACTAAAATTATTCTGTTGTTTGTGTCATTAACTGAAGTGCTCTGGCAGTACTCAGAAATTATGATAATCAGCGATAAACACACACTCCTGTTGCAGACATTGTCAAGCTTTCTGAAATTCAAGAATTACTGACCATGAAACTAGATAATGTAAACATTTTTATGCCAAGACACTGAACATATTTTAGAATAACAATACTTGCTTTGACTGAAATATTGTAATATTTATATCCTTAAAATAGCAAAGCTTAGGTTCTCCATTGAAGTCATTAATCTCTGCTGTAACTATTTCAGTCATAGAAGGGTAAATTTTTATACAATAAATGAGTGCAAGTGGAAAAGCTAAGTCCAATGACTATGTGTTGGAGAATATTCGTATATGTTTTACACAACAAAGGGTTTGCAGCCAAAAGGCTTATGACAAGTAGCATCAGTATAGAATTTGGTGTGCTCCTTGACTTTCATATTTTAACCTCCTCATTTCTAAGGATAGTTCACATATCATGTGTTTGTAGCATCATGTAATTTTTTACATATTTAAAAAGCAGCTAAAAATACACACAGGAGTAGTACAGCTCAGACTGCCTCCTTGTGCATACATCATCAAATAAAATCTCTCACCAAAATTATTACTGTGCCTCATGGAGCCCTTTTTTTTTTTTTTTTTTTAATCATCTGACTTATTCATGATTTCTGATGAAATGTCCAGGCTGTGACTCTGCCTAAGGATGAGTGTATGCGGAAAGGTGTGGAAAAAGGGATTTCCAGACCACGGATCAGAAGGAACAGGCTGAGGAGGGGGTGGCAGATGTGGGTGCTGGCTGCCTCTGAAAGCTCTCCTCAGGTGCAGTGGCTGACTTTCAGCAAGAACCAGGAGAAGCTATAGATGCCCTTGTCCTTGGTAAATCACAACTACATGAACACTGGATGCAGAGCACACACAGAAGTTGGGTTTGTTGCTCTGGCAGCTGCTGGGTGAGAGGTACAGGTGCAGTCAGGGGTGTCACGGGTGCTCCGCTCAACTGCTCTAGCAGCCCACATTCTGCTGCAAACAGCAGAGGAAAGTGGGAGTGAAAAGCTTTTCCAAACCGATGGCAGAATGCTGAGAGGGTTGCACAGACTTGCCCAGGAGTGCTTTCTTTAAAGGTAAGTTAGAGGTTGTTACCTCTGGGTGTTGACTCAGAGGCAGTAGCCGATAAACTTGTGGCAGCTGACAAGGCTCTTGCTCCAGGTATCTGTGTCTCTCACGGAAGTTGCTTCTCTGGACATGCATTGACATTATTACTCCTGAATTAGTTCACTGTTCTTCATAGTCCAGCATAGAAAAGCAAACTGGCACCCATTTCAGTTTGTCTTTAACACTGAAGCCATGGCTGACGAGTGTCAGGACCTGTATTTGTACCTTATGAGGGTGATGCAAAGAGCAAGGTGGGGTGACTTCATGTTTCTCATTGCAATTTAATTCACGGCTGTTCAGGTGGCAACATGTTTGTGTTACAATGTGCACCTTATGCAATAGAAAGAAATGTACCAGAGTAAAGTAAAAACAAGGTTACTGGCAACCTCCAAAACCATGAAAGTACACGTGAACATTTACGGTCCTGGAAGGAAAGGCACCAACACTAACATATACTCATCAATGTCGAACTTTGGAGGTAAGGTCACAACCCTCCAGTCTAATCTTCCCCATACACAGGCCACAAAATTTCTCCCAGAAACAAAATTTAACAACTGTCTTTTAATCCTACAAAAAAATTAGTTTACTCATCAAGTATTTATTGACCACTTCACTTTTCCCTTTACAAGCTAGTCAAACCTCAGTCACTTGCCCTGCCAGACAATAAAGATTTAACTCAAAGATGAATTTGCTTAACTTTAGCTGCTAATCCCTGGATTTTGTCACACCTTCATTAGAAAGTTATATACAATCTGCTCAAAAATCTTTGCAGAGAAGTCTGTGAAGAGAGGAAGCCAACTCTCAAACGTATCTTTTATCACCTGAATAAATACTACCCCCTAAATTATGACCTTTATTTAGTGCTCCTTGAGTCATCTTCAGAATTTCTTTATCTTTCCTAAAAATTCACTTATCAGAACTGCATGCCCACAACTACAACCTCACTCTCCTTTTCTTACTGGCTGTTTTTCTTTTTGTACATCTCAGGCTCACAGTTACTACTGCACTGTACTGCACAAATAGCATAAAATGGGAATAATTTGTGCCCTGCACACCCTCCTTCCCCTGCACAGCACTGCTCCACAGCAACAAGTGGAGCCTGTATTCTCATTTCTCGGATGTACTGCCTTGTAGTTATACCATTAACTACAAAAAACACTCTTATCTTTTGGGGTAATGACCATTTAATTATTAGGGTTCAATTATTTGTTTACTGTCTCATCTATCCTTAGAGTTTGTAAATTTCATTGGCAAGAGTTTTAGCTGGTCATTCACCATTCATGTTACTGTTACAATGAGAAAAATCAGAATATTTATTCTGGATTTTTATTCTGGATTTTTCTCTGTTTCCAACTTAATGTTGCAGCTTTGGTGCTTCTTGTGCCTGGCTGCTTCACAGTTTCTGTTCAGATACATAAAATATAAATAGTAACATCCATGCAAATCTTCTTTCAGCTTCTGATTCTGACATAAAATCCCGGGATCTGCATGGAGCTCGAACAGCCTTTTTCACTTTTTCAAGGAGGCTGATGCACAGCACAGATAGAAATATTAGCTTTACACTGATTTCATAGAATCAAGGAAGCTTTAGAAAGTACAAAAGCCTATTTTAATAAATGGTATGACTCATGCCTGAAAAATCAGGCCATTTTCATAACTGGCTTTTCCCTCAAATCCCTCCCACCACTTCAATTTCCCATGATTTTTAGCGCTGATAATCTGTGTACATCTCCACCGCAGTGATTAATGCTTTCTACCAGCTGAGAGCTGCAGTCCCCAGTAGGACACATCCAGTGAGGCACTCCAGCTGCTCTGCACGTCCCCAGAAACAACGCTGTCACCAAGCAAGCTCGTGGCTGGATCCAGGGAATGGCTGTTCCATGCTGAGGGAGCAGTGGGAAGGAGATCAAAGTTCCAGGATGAGCCAGATGAGCAGCTTTTCTCAAGAGAGCAGAGGACACATTGAAGTGTGTGCTTGTTTGTTTGTGTGAGAGTGTGCTTGTGCTAGGGTTAAGAGGAAGACATTATAAAACATGAGCAGAGTGGATGGATTTTTCAGTGTGGATATGTCATATCTTTCTCCACTTAAAAGCAGCACTGAACTCTTTCCAGCATGCGCAACACATTTCCAGGCCTTTCACTGCACAAGGCAGCAGCCCCAGTCTCTTCAAAAGTACACTTTATCTCTTTAATGAGGTTGTTTCCTCTATTGAAATGATGTGAAATGCAGTTTGAAGTTGCAGATCATTCCAGACCTTCGCTATTGCTGGCTGTAATAGTCTGTGCCTTCATATAGCAAGTCACAGATGACCATACCAATTCTGACCTCTGGAGTGGCAGGATATTACCCTGAAAGAGCCGACGTCATGCCAAGAACAAACGCAGGATGATGAGACATACACTGATGGGCTGCAGGGGCTGGCAGGGGCTGGGGGATTATTTGAAGGAGAGCACAGCTGGAGCTGCTTCCACCTGCACCCAAAGTGTGCCCAGGGAAGGGTCTGGCTCCCACTCCATGCCATTTTGCTTTCTCACTCCCCTCTCCAAAGCAGACCCGTATTTAACAGGGAAGGAAACTAATCAACACATAAAATACTGGTTCCTTAAAAAAATGCCTCTCTCTATGGATAGCACACAGCTTGCTGAGCCAGCCTCCTCTGTGCCTCAGGCCTTTGGCCAGCCCAGTTTTGGTGCCCTGCCAAAGAAACAGTGGAAGTGTGTGTCCACTCTGGCTTTCACAGAGCAGTGGTGAGTCCGTGGACTTGGCAAACACCGACAGCCGCTGAGACCTGCACAGGGCGGCTGCGCAGCTCTCGGCCAGTCCTCACCCCACGCTGCCCACCTCTGCCACACGGCCCAGCCACTCCTGCGCTGCCCCTCATCCACTCTGGCCTCGCACCGACACACGTGTGGCTGGAGGAGAGTAACTGGCACTTTATCCAGCACTGGACAATGCTTCTCCCACTCCTC
Source organism: Mystacornis crossleyi (assembly GCA_013400655.1). NCBI lineage: Eukaryota > Metazoa > Chordata > Aves > Passeriformes > Timaliidae > Mystacornis > Mystacornis crossleyi. The sequence continues at coordinate 53,352 of VYZQ01039928.1, forward strand.
TCAAAGCCTTCCTGTTTTTCTGCTAATCTGGCACTGCAAATGCATTTTAATAATGGCACCTATTCAGATTAGCTTCCTTTCACACATTGATGAATTCCACCTGCTTGGATCTCCCACAAATCCAGGGAGAGAGACTACAGATGTTCAGTGAGCACAGGGCCCTGGATCGTGGGTCTTGGATTCCTTGCACTGTATAAACACAACACTTGCATTTCTACCTTTTATGAATGTTTATATGCTACGCAGACTGTAGATAAGCCCACCTGTGCATGTATGCAATCGTCATGTTAAACTCTTGGCAGTGCAGCTGTACTAAACTGTATTTTTTTCTTATTTGGATTACAAGGAATTCCCTTTGAACAGACAGTGGATCTAAGCTTGAACTGCTCTTGTTTCTACTTATCCCCTCGTATAAAACTGCAAGGCAGATTCTGGCCCTAAAATACAAAATCCAAAGAGCTGCTCGAGCTCATCCTACTAAGGGTGAAGTCAGCAAGTATGTCCAGAAATAAATAGGTCCTGGAACGGTAAGTAGGTCCAGAGACACAAAGCTGTGCTATAACTACAGCTCTCTGAGCTATAACTAGAGAGGGCTTTCTGAGCCGTTTCAATGAACTATGTTAATATAGTCCAAAAAACATCTAGACAACTTTTATACTGTCTTTAAAGCATCAGGATTACAGTAGAAAACTGTCAGAAGTTCCTTGGGAACTGAAATTCAGAGTATCCTGTTCTTACTAAAGTGGTATGTTCTTATCGGTGCATTAACACGTTATTTCTGCTGCCTTAAAGTAGGTATGCAGATAAGTGTTTCTATACACATTTTGTCTTTCCAGCCAGTTTGCCTGCTATTTGTAGTCTATTTTCAAATACACATTACTTACTCTAGCATGAAAAGCCAGTGTTGAATCACACACATTTTGCCAGTCTTTTTGGTTTGTATATGAGGATTTATCATCTTTAATTTAGTAAGTTTACAGAACATAGCCAACTGCTTTTCTTTGCTTCCAAATAAAGTATGGAAAGTACAGTCTGTGGTAAGGGAACCAGAAGATGAAAAGGCCCATCTGGGTATCTCTTTTTTTTTTTTGTTGCAGCTGTTAAAAACTGAAACCCATTCTCTGTCAGAAAAATAGAATTCAATAGTTAACATGAAAAGAATTTTTCTTATGTTATTTACATAAAGTGTAGAGCATGTGGCTCTTTCAAACCAAATCCATCCCCGCTGTAGATAAAGACAACTGCAAGAAGAGCACAATGAGAAGCTGACAGACTGAGGAGCTGGGACTTTATACTTACATACAAAGTTCTTGTTCTTCGACTTCTCACAAGGGCAAAATCATGAAAAATATGCAAAATGGTCTTCAGATGTAGCTAAAGCAACTGAATTACCATGGGTGAGGTTACTGTCCCTACACATGGGAACTGCCAGGGAAGAGCTGCCACACGAACAGCTGAGTGCTTCTGCCTGGCATCAGCACAGGGGGAACAGGACAAAAAACATAAAAACAAAATCCTGTTGCAGGACATCACAGACTAACTGAAGGCTTGTGTTTTACTGATAAATTTAAATCATCTGTAAAAATGTGATGTTTTAGCATTTTTAGCATAATGAAAGCTTGGATAGATCCAATGGCTGACGTGATTAAGGTCTCAGATCAACTAGAAAAATTGTTTTAAAAAATACATGTGCTAATTTTGGAGGAGAAAGCCTATGATCAATTAAGTCAAGAATTTACGGCATGCTTCAATGACACTTATAAACTGCTATCTGGAGTTGATATTTCCAAGAAAGCGGTTCCAAAGAGAAATCTTGAATTAAGGAAGTATATATTTCACATACGTGGCAAGTTTTCACTTTTTAAGTTAATCATAATCAGCTAATCATAAGCAGTTGGACATCTAAGGTAAATATAGCAGCACATCATTATTCACAGCAATTTTAGAAGAGAAGGAAAGCTTTTCAATAAAAGCAAGAGAAATAATACTTTGTTAGATATTGTCATGGGTTGACAAATCTAACCACTACAGATATTTAATCAACTTCCACAATGATAACAAACTTTCAATTGCATGATGTGTCTTGATGCTTAAAACTAAATGCACCGATCATCTTCACAAAGGAAATTCTGCTGTATAAAGGTGCAGAGTCCCTGAAAAGAGTAGGGAAAATTAAAATAGATGTAAGACTTTCCTGCAGAGATGGGGACATAGCACGTGTCAACATTTACTGTTCTCACTAAGTCACTACAAAGTATTTGTTTTCATCTCTGAAAGTAATTTGCACAGTGGAATTTGCTGATAAAAGATTAACTCTTGAAAGGAGATAAGCACCTGCTTCTGTGCTAAGCCAGCAGAACCATGTGTCTACCCTGAACACACCAGGTCTGACAAAGTGCAATTATGTCAATAAAACTTTTTAAAGTTGAAAGGTATTTTAAAGGAGGGTGGAAGTCGAAGATACTGATATCATGCCTAACACATCTTACCACGTATTTATTACCATCATAAAATCCTAGCACTGACAAAATCATATAATCTTTTCGGTTGGAAAAGACCTCTAAGATCATGAAGCTCAACCATAAACCTGATACTGCCAGGTTCACCACTAACCCATGTCCTTAAGTGTCACATCTACACATCTTTTAAATACCTGCAGGGATGGTGACTCCACCACTTCCCTGGGCAGCCTGTTTCAATTCTAGACAACCCTTTCAGTGAAGAAATTTTTCATAATATCCAACCTAAAAGTGCCCTGGTGCAACCTGAGGCCTTTTCCTCTTGCCCTGTCACCTGTTACCTGAGAGAAGAGCCTAACCCCCACCTGGCTACATCCTCCTTTCCGGGAGTTGCAGAGAGTGATAAGGTCTCCCCTGAGCCTCCTTTTCTCCAGGCTAAACACCCCCAGCTCCCTCAGCAGCTCCTCCTCAGAATTGGAGCTCCAGACAGACCCTTGCCCAGCTCTGTTGCCCTTCTCTAGACACATCCCAGCCCCTCAGTGTCTTTCTTGTAGTGAGGGGCCCAGAACTGGACACAGGATTTGAGGTGTGGCCTCATCAATGCTGAGTACAGAGGGACAACCCCTGCCCTGGTCCTGCTGGCCACAATTTCTGATACAGGCCAGGATACCACTGGCCCTCTTGGTCACCTGGGCACATGCTGGCTCATGTTCAGCTGCTGACAACCAGCACCCCCAGCTCCTTTTCCAGTGGGCACCTTTCCAGCCACTCATCTCCAAGCCTGGAGAGTTGAATGGAGTTCCTTGCATTGGGCCGTTGTGACCCAAGTGCAGGACCCAGCACTTGGCCTTGTTGAACCTCATACCACTGCTCTTGGCCCATCGATCCAGCCTGTCCAGATCCCTCTGTAGAGCCCTCCTACCTTCCAGAAGATCAACATTCCCAACCAACTTGGTGTGATCTGCGAAGTCACCTTAGCTGCCCATGATCCCTTGATAAAGATCTCCTTAATAAAGATAATGAAGAGGACTGGCCCCAGTAATGAGCCCTGGCCCCAATACCAAGGCCTGGGGAATACTCCAGGCCTGCCATCCAGCCAACTCTTTACCCAGGGAAGAGTGCACCCATGCACTCCACGGGAACACAGTTTCTGCAGGATGCCATGGGAAACAGTATCAAAGGCTTTATTGGTCTAGCAGACCACATGTTTCAAAGAAGACAGCTGCTAGCCTGTCATCTCCAAAAGAGACTCTTCCACCCCTCAGTCATTCAGGAAACCAAAGCCTTCTGAGAACTCACCACACCTATTCTGCTGGTGGTCTGAGTCTGGGAACCTGCATCCCAACCCCCTGGAATAGAGTGCACAATGACACAAAACACTTCATGCTGAACTCTGCTGTGGTCACTGCTCAGGGAAGATTCTGGGGGGATGTAAGGGAAGAAATTACACCAAGCACACGGACTTGAAGGTCAGCAGCAGCTTGGGAAACCACAGCAACAGAAGAGACAGAATGTGATCTGGCATGAGAAGATGAGTTCTGCTGCTCAGACCCCCATTTTTTGCAGGCTCAATGGCACAATTTGTACCATCTGTGGTACAAGGCAATCCCTGTGTGTTTACATTCCACAATGCATTGAAAAGTATTCATAAATGTGCTATGGTTTGGTTGCTGCCATGGAGGAAATGCAAATATTCATCTTGCAAGTTGTAGATGCTACCCTAAGATAGCACAGGTTTCTCTTAACAGTATTAACCAGATTTTAAAATTTAAACTATTTATCACTGGAGATCCCAGTGATAAATTTAAAAATTTCTGCAAGGCAGGCAGATGTTTCTCCATCCCTCAAGCTTTCATACCCAATGAGTCCTTGGAGGAGGATAGGAAGGCTCTGCCTGTCACGTCAGCAGTGCTCTGCTGCTGTGGCTGCAGGTGCAGGGTAAGTTCTGCAGCAAGGGCCATAAGCAAGTATGAGCTGAAAATGACTCCATAAAGAGCTCTGTGAATACCCTCTTTCATCCTTGAACATCTCAGTGTCTCTGTTTTCCAGACTGAGGAAGGGCTGACTATGTGTACATGCTCACACTGTCCTCTGCCTGCCCTCAGACCATCTTCTTGGCTTGCTGTATGTGTAGCTAATCTGTCCCACCGTGTCCATTTGAAGAACCAAGAAGATACAGTCTCCTGAGGAAAGCTTTTATCTATTAATATTACCAAGCTGTACATACCTCACCATACTAGAAATGGGCTTTTCTACAGCTGAGAAATGTGTTCTGTGCACCTTTTGTCCCTGCCTTTAGTGTATGTGCATCACCAAATTTATAATTCTTCCCACAGTCTTTATTCCTATATTCTGGATGAAGGCCATCAGTGTTAACAAATGCCAAGTAACTACTGGCAACGACAATCCCAACACAAGCCTTCAGGAAATGTACAATGCATAATTCCCTGCTACTTATGGGGGTTTTATTCCATATTACATGACGGAACCAATTCACAGGAAAGGAAATCTGGGTCCTATTCGTGAAAATGGTGGTTTGTGGGTTATGATTTCACAGAATCACAAAATATTCTGAGTTGGAGGGGACCCACAAGGATCGTCGAGTCCAACTCTTAAGTGAATGGCCCATATGGGGATCAAACCCACAACTTTGCATTATTAGCACTGGGCTCCAACCAATGGAGCTAATCTCAGTGATTTGTGTGGGCTAGTGAGATTTTGGCAAGAAACATTTCAGCACTTAAGTACATTTCATCATTTCATGCATGGCAGGGGAAATGTATATAGTTACATATGTCCAAAGAGATCAGGAAGATTATTTTAAAACTGAGAATTTGATGCTTTTACAGTGTTTATACAATTCCTCTTAAACCACTGTTTTCCTTTTTAAAATTAGCGTTGGTGTTTGTTTCCTGTGTGAAACCTGGTTTGTGTCTGACCAATTAAAGTGAAGAAAAATGTGTCAGGAAGCCATTTTGAATACAGTGCCTCAGCTGCAGAATAGAGCTTCTCTGAGTAGTTCAAATGAAAGTCAGTATTAGTAAAAATGAATTGCGTAATTCGGTTGTGGCTGGAAAATTACTACTGAGATTGGCAACTTGATGCAACAGTTTCTATTACTTTCCATCGCATTAGGTGGGGTAATAAATACTTCATAAGAATAATACAGCAAGCTTTATTTTATTCCATATTGTGGATATCAAACAATGCTGCTAGAAAAAGATTGCCTTTAGAACAGGAAATGTTTTATTCTCCACTCCTGTTCAGTCAAGAGTCTTTCTGCTGGTTCTGCCAACAAGGATGCCAATTAGTGTCAAGTAACATTTTGGTACTGCCGATGAGAGACAAAACAAAGGAAGCACAGTATGGTGAAATGAATTTACGGTACTAAGACACAGAAAAATATCTTTCTTTTGTTTTTTAATTGGATCTAGAACTCAGTAAGACAGGTGGGAGGGTGCCAGGGAGAGAATACTGCTCCTGCCGTTTTACAGTTTATATCCCTAATTCTGTACTGCAAGTTCTCATTTCGAGCTCCCTTCTCAGAGGAAGCCAGCATTACATGAACCTTCAAAATTCAGATCAAATCCAGTTGCTAAGATGAACCCCAAACCAGCTCTGTGTTAATTCTGCTAGTACTTTCATCAATATTCCTAACACTATAGACAAATTGAGAAAAATTGTTGCAGTGAAATGAATGAAATCTCCTTACACAAAGTGAAATGCACAATGCATGTTCACATGGAGTGTGCACAAAGTTCACTCATAAAAGATAAATCTCAAGCACATCATTCAGTTTTACCTTACTTCCAGCTTCCCCACCAAGTCCTTGTGAAGTCCCCACTCAGTTACCTTTGTTTTAATAAAGCCTGGGTGAGGAAGATGACCCTGCCTTGAAGCAATGACCTGGTATTGACAAGTGAGAAGACCACTTCCTCAGCAATCAACCAGTTCCCAGAACCCTGTCTTTACTTCATGAGTTTCAAATCTCTATCCAAGAGGGTGCTTTGCACACGCTCTTGACTACAAGAGCAGGATGGGCAGGGGATACATCTGCAGAATGGCCAGGGCTACCACTGGCAGGGCCAGTGTCACTCAGGAATGCCCCCTGAAACCTGGCTTGACAGGGGCAAAATTACTTCCCTGCAAACGTGGTCTGCTGAGCATTTGTCTTAGTTAATGAAACAATGGTTGATCTGCAAGAAAAGCCACATCCTGAGTTTCTTAGCTCTGCAAAGATTTCAGTAACTAAGAAAACCCAGCTTTGTACCAAATGTTAAGTCCTGACTTTATTTCCTCTGCAAAAACATCTATACCAGCATAAATCTCAGGGTTTTTTTGTTTTTTTTTTTTTTTTTTGTTTTTTTTAGGTGACAATCTCCCCATAGTGCTTTCTTTTTA
>VYZQ01039928.1:79717-106150 GCA_013400655.1 Mystacornis crossleyi
AAAAGTTGGTCCCCATCTTTGTTCCAAGTCCACCTTAAGTATTGAAAGGCCACAATAAGGTCTCTTCCCCAGGCTGTATAGCCCCAACACTTTCGGTCTGTTTCTCTGTTTTCACAAGGAGTGCTCTAGCCATCTAATCATCTTCAGGGTCCTTCTCTGGACCTGCTCCAACAGCTCCATGTTCCCCCTGTGCTGAGGACCCCACAGCTGGACACAGCANAGCAAGGCTTAAAATATGTGCAAGGAACAGGTTGGTCCTTGACACTAAAAACCGACAACACAGTATGAAGACTTTCATAAAGCACTCTACCTATTCACCTCTTTTAACCTTCCTGAAACAATCACACACACACAGGAAGATGTACGTATTAACAGAATCATAGAAACATAGACTCATAGAAACACAGAATCATAGAANAACACCAGCAAAGAGATGACTGAAAATAGAAATTCCTATCAGAATTTACTAATTATTGAACAATGCACACTGATGATGTAATTAGTCACGGCACAATGCATATCCTGCCTCAGCGTGCTCAACTGCTGCTGAGGAGTTCTGGCATGCTCATGGGTTACTGCTGTGTTACACCTTGCACACACCCTTGGTTTCAGTGACTATCCCAGCCTGAGCACTGCCAGGCAGCATTCATTGAACTACTACAATTTTGTCAAATATGGGTAAACTCTGAACAAAACTATACTAGATCCCTTGAAAATTAGCAGCTATTTGCAGAAAGGCAAAGCACTGCAGGTGGTTTCTGCCATCTTAAAATTCTCTCACAAGTTTCCATCTATCTATCTATCTATCTATCTATCTAGCTATCTATCTATCAGAGAAAGATTTACTTATTTCCAAGGAAAACTAGTCACAACATCCTTTGTGACAAACATAAATGGACAAAAGAAGCGTCTTGCCAAAGATAAGGACAATTCACAGTGGCCAAAGAGCATAGGTTTTTCACACTTCTTCTCAAGTGTGAAAAGGGACATCCAAGGTGCTCCACTGGCAGGTAGAATTGCCCCCTTCTGTTTGAAATAGAACAGTTTGTATCCTCCCAGAAGTCACAAAGTTTGGTGTTCTATAACATAAGCATATGACCTGTCTACAGCATGGCAGATGGGTATCTTGCTGAAAGATCACATTTTCCAAAGCATCTCAGTGACTTAGAAGCTTGAGTCCCACTGAAATTTAAAACTCACAAGTCAGTTATACACCCAATTTGTTACAAAATAAATGAGCATAAAGTGGCATTTGTGTATATATACACACCCAGGAAAAACTACTTAAAATGTCCTTTATACTAAACTTTTGCCTTTGCACTGTCAGCAAAGAAATAAAATAGGTCAGTGAGGATATGAACTTTGTACACAGAGGCGATCGTGAACGTACTCCGTGAATGCAGTGTATTGCTGGGACAAGCATTTCCAGATGGGCTTGCCAAGTCTCAGCTGAAGTGTCAGCATTTCACTGCTGCCTGTTCCTCTTTCTATTTATGCTTCAGTTCTGCAATCACTTAGTTCTGTTACTTGATATTCACAGGAGCTAAATTACCCTTTAAAACATGGGGTCGTACTGGAAATAGGATGAAGATATTTCTGTTTTGGTAGCTGTGGCAGAGCAGGAATTCTGCCATCTCAAATACGTTTAGAAAGGGTATCTTTAAAGCAGCTCCTGATATCAGTTCTCATCACTGTGATAATCTCCACTTTTTTGCCCACAGCCATGTATGTAGTCAAAATGAGGAGATGCCAGAACACAGAGCCAGATAGAGAGACTTCAACTAAACTCTTGGTACACTGCAGAGGAAATCCTAAAGCTTCCAAAGAAGTGACGGTTCACCAGCGTCCCTGTGGCTTTAAATAAAATATTGTGGCTGCCTCTTTTATGAAGTCTTTTTTTATACATTCAGAAAGTACTAAGGCCACTAAGCCTGCAACCAAACACGCACAAGGACGTCCCCAGAACTCATAACATCTTACTAACACTGTCAGGGATCAAAGCAAACTCTGGGGAACAGACACAGGCATTGCTCAGTCTGGGATGAAATCAAAATGATGTCTCTTGGAAACTCTCTTTCAGCCCACAAATTCAGGCCAGAAATTCGGAACCACAGCCTCCAGACTACTCCAGACTGCAGAGGAAATTAGATCTGCGTGTTTGTATTGATCTGTCATAAAACTGGAGACCCCTTGTAAAACCTACAGAAGCTATGAAGTGACTAATCTCCCTGCCTGCCAAGCCATTTCACTTGCATTTCACTTTTAAGTAAAATGTGTGCAAACATGAATAATATATCTAACTGCCTGTGCACTTGAACCTTGAGGGATTCTGTCTTGCTGGAAAGCATAAAACTGGGTTTTATAGAGAGGAAAACACAGATTTCACCTGCCCCTAGTCATAAGAAAAGTGGAAGTCTGCCTGTCCCACTCTGGCTGCTCACTTTCCAGGTTGAAGCTGTAAGAACTCAGCAAATCACAGCCCTCCTTCTCTGTATGAAGTCAGACATAATTGTGCTTCTCACTCAGTTATGGATGAGCTGGGATGCACTATGGGACAAATGCATGCAGGTCAAAGTCTATGGGATACTACTGAGTGGATCCCCAAAAGAACTGACGTACTTTTCATTCAAGAACAAGCCATCTTTGCTTATATCCATCAACTAGGTTTTTTATCCACATTAATTTTCTGTATCTCCATTTCAAGGATATTCTTAGGCTTATTAAATCAATGTGTACTGCGGGGATTAATTTTCTCAAGGACATTTTCCCAAATCTAAACTGAAGACTTCTACCATCAACTACCTCAATTTCAAAGTACAGACCAGAAACCATAGCAGAACTGCTATTACAGACATCCTGTGACTGGATTAACATGGTAATGAGGTCACCAACTCTTGTAGACTTATGCTAAAGTACCTCTCAATAAAGGAATTATTTTATGGATAGAAAACTCAGGAAGAGGCAATGAGGTCTCAAGGGAGGCCAATGAAAATCAATGGAATTTGTGTCAGGGTATGCAGGCCTGTTATCTCAGTAACATGGCTGGAAGAAGAGAAAGTTACTTTGAAATGATAAATGGGCTAAACAGGGGAAATACAGGTCAGAGAGCCCAAACCCTACTGCTACAGATACTCCTGCTAGCACTGCCGTCCAGGAACCTGGAGAGACAGACCAGCAACTGGGGGATAGGATGCTCAACTACAGGCCTGCATCACTGGAGTCAAGAAGAGGGGCTGCACCAAGGACACAAACAGCTGTGGGTACCAGAAAGCCCTGCTGTGTGAGAACTCCTCTCCTGGGTGCACCTGGCATGCTGAGGGGGTAGGGGAACCAAAAAAGTTACAGGCTGAGGTCCCTTATGCAGCAAGGCTGACGCCTCTTTTACCCAGAGGGAAAAGCTGACTTTGACCTTGGTAGGCACCTGCACTGCGTGCAGCAAGTTTCAGACCACCTGAGAAACAAGGTATTTTCACCCACCCATCTCTCAGCACATCTGGGGAAGAGCAAATCTATAATGCCCAGAAAGCACCACAGCACTGAGCAAGTGTGCAGTGCAAACAGTAAAAGGGGTTGTTATCTGCCAGAGATAATCCAAGAAATACATGGGAGAACCAGTCAACTGCCTAATCTTGAGTGCAGTTTGTTATTTCTCTCACCCTGTCACTAAGTGACAAATAGTTTTGCTAGGACATTATATGGGTAACTCGGAGCTCAAAGTCCTTCCAGGCATGGCTGCTCTCAGCCTGCTTGCAGACCTGCAGGAGATTTTCTCCCTGATATTCTGCACTTCTCAGAGGAGCACCAACTGTTTGGACTTCTTTCAGTGGTTCTTGGCAACCCTGCTGAAAGCAAGAAAAAAAAATCTGCCCTCATCATTAATAAAGCGTCATACTGCAGTAATATGTGAATTGTTTTTAGCAATTGTTTTCCATCTCTACACAAAACTCTTATCCAAATACTGTGCTGAGTAACCATGACTGTCATTAAGAATAAACACCCAGCACCTGACAGGTAATATAATGAGTAATAAAATACTCAGTGTTAAGTACTATAGGTAACAAAGTCGATTTTATACTGGGGCTATGACTCAAGATTTTTTATTCACTTCCAACAAATACATAGGTCCATCTTAAAATGAATACAGATGCAATACTATTTCAATATAGAGTATGTTGTATTAAAACCATCAAACTTCGTTTATCTGTTTCACATTGTAAATGAATAGCCTCCTTTCTTTCATGTTTAGTATNAAGACTATAAAATGTAAATCTTGCCACTAAGAACAAAATGCTCTGCTGAAAACTGAGAACTCAGAGGCTGAAAGCAACAGAGTAAGAAATAGCCNTGTTTGGACTTCTTTCAGTGGTTCTTGGCAACCCTGCTGAAAGCAAGAAAAAAAAATCTGCCCTCATCATTAATAAAGCGTCATACTGCAGTAATATGTGAATTGTTTTTAGCAATTGTTTTCCATCTCTACACAAAACTCTTATCCAAATACTGTGCTGAGTAACCATGACTGTCATTAAGAATAAACACCCAGCACCTGACAGGTAATATAATGAGTAATAAAATACTCAGTGTTAAGTACTATAGGTAACAAAGTCGATTTTATACTGGGGCTATGACTCAAGATTTTTTATTCACTTCCAACAAATACATAGGTCCATCTTAAAATGAATACAGATGCAATACTATTTCAATATAGAGTATGTTGTATTAAAACCATCAAACTTCGTTTATCTGTTTCACATTGTAAATGAATAGCCTCCTTTCTTTCATGTTTAGTATAACTGCATTACCAGGATTTATTTTCATTTCAAAGGAAGCTGTGACAGCAGTAAGTGCAAAAGTACTCACTAGAAAAGGCACTTTGTATTGAATTTCTTTAAATTAAAAAAAAAAATCCTACCATGTTTTGACACTGATTCATGCTTTTTTACCTCCTACAACTGGCAATACCACAATACGCAGGATGCTACACTGACCAAAGACATGATTCAAGGGAGTTCTTTCCACCATCTTCCAGAAGTCTATTGAAATCCAGTGGTTGACGACTAAACTGGAAAACTGATGCAGATTTTTAAACACTGAAAGTAATGATCCATTTGACCAGATTGCCTAGAGGCAATTAAATTGTTAGAGGTTGACCTTCACAGGTTNGAAGATGCAATGATGTAGCTCTACTCTGGTATGAAAAATGATGAGCCAGTCTCATGAGCAGAGAGAAAAAGATACAGGATTGGGAGTCTGGCCTTACTTAGAAAAACAGTGAGAGCAACAGAATTGCTGTCTATAATCTTCCAGGTGAGTTGAAAGCAGAGAGTAAGAAAAGCTATTTAAGTAATGCTGAGAATTAGACAAATTTTTGGAGAAAAGATTTCTAATTTTTACTTAAGGCAGCAATTTAAATTACTTTCAGAGAACTGTAATAAATATACCAAAGGATTATGTATTATAATATTCTTCAGATGACCTTCCAGTCCTGTGTTTGATAATTACATGATTTACACTGCTATGTCCAAACAACCTTGGGAATACTGTAGGGTGGAAGAATATCAGAGGCTGGCCTCTGAATGCACGATACCAGGATGCAGCCTTTTTAAAGTCCTGGTTCATGTCAGCTGCAAAAAAGAAAAATTCAAATGCTGCCTATATTAAGATACTTGCTGTTTATATCAAAGCTTTTATTACAAGTGTATATGTAGATATACATTCTCTGTGTGCTTGCCAAAGCTCGGGAGCTGTAATTACAACAAGAGGTGTCCCCACTTTGGGACCATGCTTCCTTGCTTTTGCCACAGGGTGTTCCTTGGTTTTCATTTTTACTGTGCAAGCATACAATAGTCCTTACCTGGCTGACTGGAAGGATGGGGATTTAACTGGCCAGTCAATACCAAACTAGTGGCATGTTTTCCTCCAGCATCTGACAGAAACCCTACAGCATTTGCGGCACACAACCATGTCAAGACAGAGCTGGGGATCTGCTGTGAGGAAACCTCATCAGCTGGATAGCAGCAAGCATAGAGGCCAAGGGCCTGCTCTGTTTCCTTGCTAAATCAAAGTAGAGAAGCCAGGAGGAACTGCAATGGCAGAGGATCCTTCTGCCAGCTCCACACACAGCCCAGCTCTGCATTTTACCCTTGGTTGAAATCTCTACATGTCTGAACTCAGTTGGCTTTCCTGCCTCCACATGCAACATTCACTCATCCTCATTCACTAACCTCTGGATCTGAGATCCAGATCACCAGGTTTGCAGAAACCTCCAGCTTCTAACCTGAGATCTTGTGAAGTTACCGGAAAGAACCTGTCTATATAGTCATAGTCAGCTTGGTCTTCTTAGCCTGGAATTTTTCTAATTTTATATAGTGGCACATGACTTTATTTTATTTATTGAAATAATACAGAATATGTAATTATTAAAGTGAATAAACCAAAATAGGTTAGAAGTCTAAATTGAATGATGTTACAGCCTTTTAGAATTCCCTTAAGTTGTCTTGTCTTTGAGAGTAAAATATAAGCCAGTATGACCTTTCCAGTCAGCTGGAGGCAACAAATCAGTATAATCCTAATTAACATTCTGCTCATTTATACATTTTCTTCTTACAGAAAATCCTGTAACATTCAATAAGGTTTCACTGTAAGTGCCAGAAGAAAAAGAAAAAATAAACCACCATGTGCAGATGAGAAAATGAGAAATGTCTCTACTGACGGCCCCAGACCACACTGAGTAAGTTCCAAATGAATGTATGCCAATGGTAACAATGATTTTACTCAACAATTTTGCAACGTAACACTACTGCATTTATTTTTTAAACACAGAAAGGATTGCTCTCTGACACAAATGTTTTAATGACAAAAAATCATCCTATCTGCTTTAAATCTCACTCCTTATCTAGGTCATGCAAACACATAACAGCAAGAATTATGGTATGTGAATTTAAGGGGATTACTTAATGGCATGAAGTTGCTCACTGTCTGAATTCTGGTAGGCTATTGAAGAACTTTATCATTAGGGAAAATCTATTACTAAAAATCCTAGTTAAATACTGACTCTATTTAAAATATTTTCTTTTTGTAAAAATCTAGCATGTGGATGGTTTTGTTTGATTAGCTCAGCATTTTTCTACATCTCATATATATGATATGAACAGATACACAGCTGTGGCACAAGCACTCTTTATGAATAGTTCCCTCTGTCAGGACACTACCAAGGATCTTGTCTTGTTTGATTAGGCCTTGTCAAAAGCTCACAAGTGTATAAGCTTTGAAAAGATAAATATTACAGAAGCATTCTTCCTCTGCTCTTAAGTGGAAGTTTTCCTTTAAAGTAATAAATAAATCCCTAGGAAGTCCAGAGAAGTTCTGCTGCTCTACTGAACAGCTTGCTCCCATTGCTGGGCCATGTGTTTGCCATTTCTCCTTCTAGGCAAAATTCTCTCCCCACACGTGCAGAAAGCTCAGTGAATAGGTATTTACGTGCTCTGACAATAAATTCAAAATGTGACTTCTTACTGCTCTAATAACTCAGAACATGCACCCTGACCCTTATTCACCAAGTAACGGCATCAGCTTTACACACGCATCAGCCCCAGTAGAAAGCTGCTGGATTTAGATTATAACAGCATGGTTATATTTACAGCATATTCCAAACTTTGTCTTGGGCCCCAACTGGAATCCAAAACACATGTTGCACAGACAGTTAGAGATAGACTTTCGATGGGCAACAGGACAAGAGGAACTGAGTGGTTCAGGCCTGCACTGTGCCTTTACACAGACTCAGATATTCACCTATCACTGGCGTAAATGGCCCAACACTCTGTGTTAACCCAATTCATCACCTCAAGACCAGCCCTGTCTGAAAGAAAGGTAGATCTGCAGGAGCTTGGCTATGGTGGCTCCTCAGATGGTTTGAACACGCAAAGTTGAGCAGACAGACCACAGGCACTTCTTGTTTCAGCTGCCCAGGCACATGGAGGATGGCTAGAGCATGTGCCAAGGTTTAGTCCCTCATTCGTGTTGGCTATCAAATCACAGTACAGTGTTAATTAGGTCTTAATTTGAAAGTAACCAAAACCAGTTGAATGAGAGAATCACAGAATCATAGAAATGTTTATGCTGGAAAATACTTTTAAGATCATCAAATCGAACCCTAACCCTGGCAAGTCCACCACTAAATCATGTTCCTAAGTGCCACATCTACACAGCTTTTAAATACCACCAGGGAAGGTGATTTCATCACTTTCCTGGGCAGCCTGTTCTAGTGCTTGACAAACACTTCAGTGAAGAAATTTTTCATAATGTCCAGTCTAAACCTCCTCTGGAGAATGCAACCTGAGGCCATTACTTCTTGTCCTATTGCTTGTTACCTGGGAGAAGAGACCAACCCCACCTGACTACAGCCTCCTTTCAGGGAGTTGTAAAGAATGATAAGGTCTCCCCTGAGCCTCCTTTTCTCCAGACCAAACACCCCCAGATCCCTCACCTGCTCCTCATCTGACTTGTGCTCCAGGCAGACCCTTCCTCAGCTTCACTGCCCTTCTCTGGACTCACTCCAGCCCTTCAATGTCCTTCTTGCAGTGAGGCACCCAAACCTGAACACAGCATTTGAGGTGTGGCCTCAACAGTGCCAAGTACAGGGGGGCAATCCCTGACCTGGTCCTGCTGGCCACACTGTTTCTGATACAGGCCAGGATGCCATTGGCCCTCTTGGCCATCTGGGCACACATTGGCTCACATTCAGTCACTGTTGACCAGCACCGCCAGGTCCTTTTCCAACAGGCACCCTTCCAGTCACTCAACTCCAAGCATCATATGGGGTTGTGAACAGAATGCAGGACCTGGCATTTGGCCTTGTATCTCAGAAAATTAGCCTCAGCCCACTGATCCAGCCTGTCCAAATACCTCTGTAAAGCCCTCCTACCCTCCAGCAGAGCAACACTCCCACCCAACGTGGTATCATCTGCAAAGCTGCTGAGGGTGCCCTTGATCCCCTCATCCAGATTGTAGATAAAGATATACAGCACTCCAGTCCACACGTAAGTAGGCTGTGCATATATGAACTGCTGAAACTGCAAAAGGTTTGTGGCCACTGAAGACATGAAACCATTGATCAAGTGGCCAACACCTTTCTGTGCCTTCTCCTACATGTTTTTCTTTGATGACAGGATGCACTACAGGATGAGATGTGCCTGTCCAAGGGAAGAAAATTTTAATAGTTTATTTTAATAATTTTAAAATTTAACAATTTAAAATTTTAAATTTTAGTAATTTCAAATACCTACTTCCCTCAATATGTGAATGAAAATCCTTTTACCACAACCAAGGTTAGAGCTGCATGACTAAGCACAGGAACCTGTGCACACATTGTGCACACAAATGAACTCCCAAACTGGTCCCTTTGTGCACAGTGTGATGGGATCTGAGAGT
This sequence comes from Mystacornis crossleyi, assembly GCA_013400655.1. Classification (NCBI taxonomy): domain Eukaryota; kingdom Metazoa; phylum Chordata; class Aves; order Passeriformes; family Timaliidae; genus Mystacornis; species Mystacornis crossleyi. The sequence goes on from VYZQ01039928.1 coordinate 89,144, forward strand.
GTCACGCAGGCAGCAAGAAAGAGGAGCAGGTGGCTGGCCCTGAGATTACTGTTCCACTTGTAATGCCAACACGGCACAGCCAGCAGGATTGCTGGCACTGTGACCCACTGGACTTACAGCACTTATTACTCTCTACACTGTCTCCAATATTTTCCCTACTCTCACTCTTCAAGGATTGCTATAAAACCAGCATGTGCCAAGTATGCACACTTAGGTTTCAGTACCCCAAGTTCTTGAGACATGAAACTTCAGATCACAAACATCTTGGAAAGAAATCTCGGCGATGGGAAGAGTTGTGATGTTGGCATTTGATGAATCTCACATGATCTGAGGTAAAATCCTAGCCTAACTTAAGACATCAAGGTCAAGGGAGTCAGCTTGTCACCTTCACGTCTTCCTAAAAACCTCAGTTGAAACAGAGAGATTTCAAAAGGTCTTGGGATTCATTTGGAAATGGATACATTTCTCATCCTTATATTTGCTTAGAAAGCTGACAGTGTGAGAGCAGTGGTACAAACTAACCCAGCTGACTTGTTCTGAAGTGGGTTAGGAGGCACTCTTGTAAGCCCTCCCACCAGTGTCACTGAGCGGATAATCATCTCTGGTTACCAGCCAATAACAAGAAGCTGATAATATCAGCCACCACAGCTTAAAGAAGACAACACACTATGCCTTCATGTAATATTCAGTTGGAAGGGATCTCAGGAGGTCATCTGGTCCAACCTATACCGAAAGTATAACCAGTTAGTACAAGCTGCTTAGGGTCATGTCCAGGCAAGATTTTAATATTTCAGAGCTTCTCTGGACCTCTATTCCAATTTTTTACTTATCCTCCCAGAGAAAAATTCTTTCCAAATATCTGATTAGAAAATCCCTTGCAAATTAAGACTACTGCCTCTTGTACCATCCCTATGCACCTTGGAAAACTCTCTCCCCCTTTCCCTACATCTTCTCATTTTAGTAGTTGCAAGACTGCAAGACAAGTTGCAAAAGTAAGAATCCCCCAGGCCTATTCATCTCTAGGCTGAGCAGACCCAGCCCTCAGCACCTCCTTGTACATCACGTGCTCCAGCCCAACACCAACCTGAGAGCTAGCCCTCCCTGGGGCTTGGGTCTTGTAGGAAGACAATTTTTTGCAGTCTATTTTAGAGAGTTGCATAATTTTGCATAAATTAAAGATAAATAAATAAATAAAGCTTATTAAAATAAAATAAAGCTTTTAATAAACCTCGCTTTATTTCTTCTGTTCAGTGTGTTTTCAAGAACCCAATTTCATCCCTTGTCTAATTAGACATGTAGTAATATGATACCAATGGCTCCTGTTATGGACCCATTTTTCTTGTCACAGAGATCTACCTATTAACCTCATTTAACCTCACCTATTTCTACCATTTCCCAAAAGACTTGAAAGGTCTGGGTTTGTCCAACATGCTATGAGTTTTGAAAATAATTGTCCAAGACAAGTCTTTAAGCTTCTAGACACTCTCAAAATGGTATTTGTACAATTTCTTTTGGGATTTGTACATGATAATGCTACTTTGAACTTCTTCCCATGACAATCTCCCTCTGTTTGCACTGAATAAACAGCAAAATAGCAGTTTAAGCTAAGAGTTACTTTTTCTGTATCTTAGTAAAAATAAATAAATTTCAGCTAGAGCAAAGTGTAAGTTAATTACATCCTGAGCATCAGGAAACAATTAACAGCTTTCTATTATATCGCCCTAATTTTTAAGCTATACAATTATATGCTACTGCAGAAAAGGATGTATGATTATCAAAACAAGGATCTTTTCAGAAAAAAATGAAAGGAAATTGTTCCACTGATGACAATCAGTGCCATAAATAATGTTTAGCTAATATCTTTTCAGAAATCATTTCCTTTATTTGCAACCCTAATTTTGAGTGATGTGTGTTGTCAGATTCCCCCTCCAAAGAGGAGGAACATAAATGTTGGACTGATTTCTCAGATAAGCCCTCAAAAATTCAGCTTCTTGTGAATATTTTTGCAGTACTCATTGGAATTAAATTTAAAATCATTGTTTTTACTAACCATATTGTAATTATGCTTTGCATTTGCTTTGCCTCTTAAATCAGGGCCAAGACTGACTTGTGAAAACACAAAGGGACTTGCAGGCCTGCTTTAAGCAGCCACAGTGCCTTGAAGACACAAGTCACTACATGAAGAGCAACAGATATGACATACAAACACTTCTTTTTAACTGCCAATAAACTCATTTGGCCTAATATGCAGGAAAGTGGTGCAGACACAGACCCAGTGGGGTGTACAGCAGTTCAGCTGAACACTAATGGAAACACGACAGAAAAACACCCATTTTGGCAGCAGTACTTAGTGAGAGAAACAAGGAAGCAAACCCACACAAACCACCATAAACGTGAAGTCAAAGGCTACTGTTCTAGACAGCCTGTGTGTTACCGTGGGTAGGAAAATCTTCCCAAATCAGGTACAGCATATAAGACTCATAAAGGATAAATGTGATAGCGCTGCATCAGCAGAAGAACTTTGGTCTCTGCAGATTCCTTGTGCAATGCTCCTTTCAGTACAGCTATACCACTCCCCCAGAAAGTTTAAGTTCTGTTTCAAGTTCTCCTTCCCTATTATTTTCCACCTCAAATCTTCTTCTAATCATTGTCCTCAACAAACATCATCTTGTCTGAATCTTAACTAGCATTACAGCTTGGAAATGTAGTTGCCACAGCTCTTGAGAAGAATAATGGTGTCCATCTCCCCAATTCCTTCCACTTCCTTCTCCTCTTCTGTCACACCAAAGACAGTATTACCATACTTGCCTTTCAAGCTCCCACCTTTGCTATCATCATCTCTTAGGTGCATTGGCTTTTGCTCTGATCAGACATTTAGTAACAGTCTGTCATTTGATTTTTTACCTTCAAGTGAGCATCTCTGTGCTTGCTGCCTTAATAGAGCAGGCACCCTCACCCGAACAGCCACAGACCTGTTTGGATGGAGTCACCCAAATCTCGTCCAGCATTGCTATGATCTCTGTCAAAAACCTGACATGTAAACAAGCATCGAGCAGGGCAAGAATGGATGAAAGGGGTGAGAAGGGGCTCCTGGACTGGCAGAGCTGTACTTTTAACATCAAGAATTGATTCCCTGAGAAGCCAATCTCACTGTGGGGTCCCCACCCCCTGACCTCAGGCCAGCTGACCTTATCCCTTACACTGTCACTGCTACTAGTTTGACACGATGATAACCTGGCTGAGCCCCTCAGACTGTTCCCCACTGGCTCAGATACGCACCAGTGCAGTGCACCAGCCATGCAGCCGAAGCCCCAGTCCAAGGGAATTGAGCCGCTCTTCTCTGCCGCAGTAGCCAGACACATTGGACCAACAGTCCTGTAAAACCCGCAGCATGACCTACCCCTGGCTCCTCACCGAAACCAGAAAACTCTCATCTGCCTGCAAATCCCTGTGAGCGCTGTGGTAGCCCATGTACTCAACCACACATTTGCAATGAAATGGAGAATTACAGCCTTGTGATGTGAAAACACGCTCCTATATTCGCTCTGAATTAGCAAGTGCAATCAGGAACATTTTTTAATTATTTGCAACTGCACCTTTGAGATCTGAATGCATTTACTGTATTGAGGCACTGCTAAGATACAAACTATGGAAGCTGTAAAATGCTGATAATTAAGGTCGGGGTTGCCTTCTGAAGTAGTGCTGTCACACCAGTGATAAGCTAGTCATGCAAACTGCACAGTACAAATTTTAAAACACATTAAATGTCAGTATTTGAACATCCATTCATGCACAATACTGTGACAAGAGTGCAGAAGTAAAGGTAAAAGCCTCAAAAGAAAAAAAACATTGTCAGACTTAGTCTCTCTCCCTGTCCACTAACAGCATGTGCACTGGGCATTTTAAACTCAACACCACTTTTACAATCTGTCTTCTACTGGGGTCTGAAATTTTTAAACGGGAATCCAGCAAATTAAGCCCTGAGGGGGTGGTCAAGCAAACCCAGCAGTGGCTGCTGCCACCATCCCCTCTTCCTGTACTTGACCACGTGTTTCTCCTGGCTCCTTCACCCCAGTGTTGGCACTGGTCTGACTTCATGCTGAACCTGTTTAGAAAGTTAAATTTTTCTTATTTGGCTTCAGCTGCTTCAGTTCCCTGAACTTCTGATCCCAGGCAAACACCAGTGTGAAGTGCAAGGGAAGTGATAACAGCAGGGCAGGAGCAGCCTGCAGTTAGATCTGCTCTATCAGTAAACCACAGCCTCAAACCATACGTCTTTCAGGGACACAGGGGAAGCCAGCACTCATTTCTCCCCTGTACTTCTTCAGAGAAAGCTTTTTGTGGTCATGTGGTAAACTGGTTTATAAAACTGACCCAACTGAAATACCAGCCTCCCAAAAGCTCTGCTGATCAGTTCCCCAGTGCAGGTCACCATATGGTGATGGTCCACAGATGCTTAAGCTAGTCCAAAGGAGAGGAAGCACAGAGGAGAGAACCAGAAGGCAAGAACACCTATTTAATTGCAGTGATTTACCCATTAAAATTGTTTAAAATACATAATTTACATATCCTCATCTTACCAACAACCCATGATTAACACATGAAATGCATCCTTCCCTCAACAAATGCCAGTGGTTCTGCTGAGACTTCAAGCTTTACACTTTCTGTCTTTATTAAACTTTACAGCCTTAACACAGTTCTCCTTCAAAGACTAGATACATGAACCCAACCTGATTAGCTCTTGCTTCTCTCCCAGCCTTTCATCCCTTTTGCCAGTTCTTCATCAGTTTAACCTCTTCCCACCTAAGTTTATTTTGAGGAGATGACTGGCCTTGAACACAGGAAAAAAAGTACCTTTGAGTTTGCAAAGGGACTCACACAAGTCTGCTCTGCCAGGATGGTAGAAGTAAAAGAGTTAACAGAATAACAATACCAGGGTTATGAAAATAAAAAGCAGAAGTAGCAAGAAAGTTAGAAGGGCCCTGAGCCTCAGAAGGGAATGTCTGTTTCTGAGAGCAGACCCCAAGCCCAGAGCTACCACCGAGCTGGTACTCAGTGCCCAGACATTAGTGATGGGGATAAAGAAGTCTGTGTCAGGAGCTTAGCTGGACCGCAGAGAGGCTGACATTTGCTGCTGTGACAATATCCCTTCACTTTCTTACGCTCTGCATCACAGAAAGCACTGAAATTCTGTGAGTTTTACACTGCAAAAAGTACTGGAGTCTACAGATACAAGAAATACCACAATTAAAATGAGACGCGCTGGTTCCTCCCTCGTCCTCGGCCATCTATCCAATAGCAAAAGCTAGCTGACCTCCCTCCTCTCTCCTGTCTGGTCTCTTACTATGCTGATGTGACTCTGGGGGGGTGAAAAGATCAGATCCTTTCCTGAACAGGGTACCCAGAGCTCCCTACCCATTTTGGTACACACAGTAGCTTCTCTGCATCTCCACACCTGGGAGTTATTTCTCTCTGTGCTTTCAGGATGCCACTCTTGGGCTTGGGGTCTGACCTCCCAAACCAGAAATCCCAGTGCTGACAGAGTCCCACTTTGGTGGCTCCACACAGACCATCCCTCACCATTCAGAACCCACCACTGCTGCAAGACACTGCTACCAACTGCAGCCAAGATTTCTGTTGCAGGGGTTTTATTTTTCTTCATAGCATACAGCAGCTACCCCTGTTGGGACCTGATAAATAGCTCAAATTCCTAGGCACTATCACTACACAAATAGTAAATAATGACAAGTGATAGGAGGACTTCTCTGTCATGGTGCCAACCTACGGCCACTGCTCGCACAGAAGCAGGGATCATGTAGTAAATGCAAACCTAGATTGATTTTCAATCAAGATCAATTCCGCCCTCCCTGCATGACCATCAACAGCAAAACAAGTTTCCTTCACTTTTTCGTAGGCAGCCCCTCTAACATAAAATAAATAAAAAATATTATTACACATGCTATACACATCAACTCCCCTGCTGATCTCTGCTAACCTGAAACAAAAGTTAATGATTGACTCCATCTGGAATGAAATACATAAAATATACAGCACAAACCACTCATATAACATTTGCCTTCTTATGTACATAGTGAAAGAACGATCACTATTTGCACATGCGTTGTTAACTACTTGATCTCTGAGCTGCACTTGAGGAAAGCTGCTGATGGCAACAACTGAATTATTAAAAGGCATAGCTAAAAGGAAAGAACTAAGGAAACAAAGCCTTACATCTTCATTTCTAGAAGTGTTGAATAGCCCGAATTTTACTGAAGGACATGAGAAATTGAAACGCCTGGCCCAGAAATCTCATATACATATATACGCAGATGGGACTTGTCATTAGAATTAGTACCAATGGGCAAGATTGAAACACATGAAAGGGTCATCAAGTATCAAAGACTCTAGAAAAAATGAACATATAAATTTGAGAAACATTAAAAAAATTTAAATAATTTACAGTAATAAAAATACGTAATTGAAATTGTTGTGACAGGGTAGATTTAGCGGGAAACCCTGATTTCAGAGCGCTTCATTTTGCAGCTTTACCAACCTTCACTTTGACATCTTTTCTATCAGTGTATCACCCTGGTGAAACCTCAGAGAGAAAACTGACAATTTTTTCTTGATTTTGGAAAACAAATTGATGAAAGTGAAATTATTTGGACAGAGATTTCTGGAGGAGTCTGTTCCACAGAGATCTGATGATATAAATCTCTGTGTTCTACCCACCCCAAAGAAGTCAGCATACAAGGGTCTTCTCAAGTGAGACAACTGGAAACTACTTTTTTCAGGGTTAGTTTTGAACCCAATCAGTAGCTCTTGGCTAAGGGAAATGTGAACACAGGTGAAGAACTAAGGAAGCTGCAAGAAAAATGTGCAGGGGATAGAAAAAATCATCCCCTGAGGAGGAAGTACAAAATTTGATTGTCTTAGGCAGATTACAAAATCTCCTCTTAAAAAATTCTGTCAATTTTTTAAATGGCATACACACTTAACATCTGAGGATCTGACTTGAGGGTAAGTGGCCTCTACACAATTGTATATCTCAAATCCTTCTAGAGTCAAAGCTTACACCAGAATCTTAACACACTTTCAAACACAGTGATAGCATTTAATAAACTTTGTAACTATACAGCTTATATAATCCTGCATCACAGCAATACATTAACACTAAGGGTCTTCTGATATCACTGCTCTAGAAACTGTCACCTTTACGTGCCATGGGCTTTCTGCACTTTAGAGTGCCAATGAACTTTTCAACCCTACCACTATGAAAAAATGTTTACTGTTTATTGCTCAGAATAAGAAAAAAAGTTATGGACCTGTAAGTGCTACCATCCTTCACAAGTTAATGACTCTGAAAGTTATGCACTCTAATATGGCTTCCGAAAGCAAAATCTTTGGAAGACCAGTGAAAACCGGTTTTGTCTTACAGCTTCAAAATGTGTAGCTGTTTACCATAGAAAACCTTTACCTTTGTAAAACAAAACTCATACACCAACTCTGACAAAAAGGCAAATTTCTGTTGACTCTTTTGTCTCTTCCAAAAGAACGAAAAATCTCTAAGAAACATACTTCATATTTCTCTAGAAAGAAAAATGATGCTGATTATAAGAACTATTCTATCAAAATCACTGCCTCATCTAGAGAAGTCTCATAATTATTTACTCAACTATTTAACAGAAGTGTAAATATGGAAAGATGTAGCTTCTTGTGAAAGCTGGTGATAAAGATGGATCCAAAAGTCTGCAGACACATGAAATGTCATTTAAGTTACACTTACTGCAGAGAACCGCACCACATATACAGTGGCAATAATAGGTGTTTAAATATTGGTGCTTGATCAACTGAAGCCTGAGGATCCCTGAATTACTAGGCACATTTTCTGCAAGAAATGAGGGACTCTTGGGAGATACACAAGATTTTGGTGACAATCTGGCATCAAGAAACAATTAGCAGACGAGGAGATTTCAGACACCCCTAACCTGTAAGATAGGCAACCAGCATCTATATCAAAACATGCCCACTGAAACTGCTTTTGGTTGCCAGAGGGCAAGATCAGATCTATCCCTGTCAGTGCTCAAACCCAGACATAATACTTTAATCCTTCTTCCAAACAGTGCTGACATGGGAACAACCTGTTGCCTTCAACTGTGTGGGAAATGAGCTTGGAATTGCTCTGCTTCTGATAAAATTCTTATCAACTTCTGTAGTGCCATTATTAAGCTTCCAACAATGACTATCCAAAGCACTAAGGATGTGACACCTTCCTTTGAGCACTGCCAGCAAGGCCAAGGAAGCTCAGGAGCATTGACTTCCCCAGGGCTGTAGCAGGCATGGATTTGCCAGCAGGGACGAAGCAGGGTGAAGGCTTCAAAGGGCTCTCCCAGTCCTGAGGAATCTGAAGGCCCTGTGATCGTCTCAAGCACAGCTCCCAGTTTCTTCAGGAGACAGTTCCATATCCATCACTTGTAACTTATGGAGCCTTTTAAGGGCAGTGCTGTTGTAACCTCCTCAGAAGAGAGAGCTCACCACTGAACAGCTTTAGGGTCTCTGGATCTGCAGCAGAACAGAGGGAAAAGCTGAGATTTTGGGTGGTTAGGGCTGTCAGGCAGCCAGAGCCTCCACAGTTTGTTCCTGCAGGACCATCAGTGCCAAAGCTCACAGCCGAATCACGCCCACCCCAGCCCTCGCCTTGCTCTTGCTAATCTCCTCCATGGCAGCAGAAGCTGCCAAAGGGTCTGTTCTGGCGTGTCACACTGCTGAAATCTTCAGCTTTCCTTCACAGCTGTCAGCTTAATAATTTAAAGGCTTGCCAAGAGCCAAACTTTGGAAATGCTCACTTTAAAAAACATGTTTCTATTAACCAAGAGTTAGGCTTTTGCTCAGACGGCTACTGGATATAGAGGCAAACGACACTACTGGGTGTAAAAATTCACCATGTTATTTAACATATAGCTCAAGATCTTGTTTCTTTTTCCATAAATCACCCCACCCATGGGCCAGGATTTACATCACAGCCTGTGCCAGCAGCCAGCTTCCTGGGTGCCAGCTGACACTACACACATCAGGGTAGAGGCTCCTGACCTTGCAAAGGCAAAACACACATCACAAGCAACCGAGAGACAGGAACAAGGAGAAGGAAAAAACTCTTTGTCCTACTCCTTTCCCTCCCCTAACCATTGTGCACTTGCCTAGGGAGTGGAAGGGGGCACAGGGCTTCCATTCCCACCACAGGCACTGCCAGTGTGCAAAGCCAGGCTTGCCAAGGTGCTGCTCAGACAACTTTAACCCTCACTGTGTCAGATCCCTGCCAGGGAAGGACAGATGTGCAACAGCCCACGGGAATGAGAGCTATAAGGCAACACATGAGGCCAGAGCGAGACAGGCACTAGGAACTTTGCAAGGAATTTAAAGCAAGCAGCTCTGGTAAGTATTTGAAGCTCTGGTAAGTATTTGAGTTTAGACACACGTGGTGTTTGGTCTAGTACAAGAGTGCTTTAAATACCTACATTTGGTTGGGTTTGTGTAAGTAACACCATGCTCACAGTTTCATTTTACACTTTTACTCCTAAGTTATGTGCTCATCTTGCATGCACTTTCACCCAAATACACACACAATCACCTGTCTGGCTGCATGATTCCCACTGAGGGCTTATCTTGCAGTTGTAAGCATCACTAAGAATAGAGTAGAGTATGTTTCCTTGAGTGCATGTGTGTGCTGGTTTTCTATCATCTGTTTGCCTGCCCCAAAGGCTGCTGATAGAGCCTGTCTTTGATCCTGAAAACACTTCACATTTTCATTTAGCATTAACAATTATATGCTTATCGTGGACAGGAAAAGGGAAACTTTAAATGAAGGGTTGGCTAAAACTTGTCTGCCAGCCAGTTTTCTATCACTTATTTTGTGGCTTTTACTGCCTGGAAAACTGAAGAATACAAATCCTTTGCACATAATATCCCAACAGAAAAACAGAATGAAGTTAAGAAAAAATTAGGGGAAGCAGAAGATTTTGGGTGCACAATACAGTCTCAGCTGACCCAACAGCCCACTGCTATCCAAATGGAAATTTTGTGCCTTCTCCACTAGCTCCACTTCTTCCTCCTGGCTCCACATTTCCAACACCTATCTTCTGTGGCTTCTGGAAGCCAGCTGATCAGAAAATTAACCTACCCACCATATCACCACATTGGATCTGCTTTCAAGAAGTCCAAGAAGTTACACGAGCAGGAACAAAAAGGAGATGGGACTGCACCAGTGGGGAGTAGGAAAAGGGCCAGAAGCAGAGTGGACCTCCCCGTTCAGCAGTAGCCAGACATTATGCACATTGACTTGTTCAGGAACTCACAGTCCAAGCAGATCTAAGCCACTTCTCATATATTCATGAAGGAATGTCCATAGGTAACTTCACATAGGATGGCCAATAATTATTTTGTATCTGCAGATCACCTTGCCCAAAAAGACCACCATGTTTCGATACCTTAATATATAAAATTACAAATACCATTCTTGATTGCAACACTGATGAGCTGATTCTAGCAGCCTGATTTGATAATATTTCCTCAGTGTCTCCTTAGGGAAAGATTGCAAAGCGTTTGCTTTTGCATTTAACTATGAGGTATACAGAAAGATTAATGTGGTCCTTATTTTGTATTAGCCTTAAATCTTCAACTTCTGGTAACATAAATTAGGAACAGCAGGATTCTTATCTGGCACTTGGATAAAAAACTCTGCACCAAATCCACTATGCAGGACCTGTGCCAGTGCACTCTGTCACCTTAAGTTTAACTTCAGGCTACTTTGAAGCAGAATCTCAAACTTGGAGCAGGCACTGGTGTATACTGGAGCCAGATGACCAAAATAAGAGTTACTTGCCAAACAGGAGTATCACTGGTGTGCATCACAAAGTGACACTTCTCCTTACTTCGGGGATGCAAACACTAACAGTGTCTGTACTAGCAGCAATGATGGCATCTCCCAAAGCAGAAAACATTTCTATCACTTTGCAGTGTTTATCTGGCATCAGAGCAAAAAGTTTTTAAAAATTCAAGCAAAAACTACTAGGAAACTATTTTTACCATCTCCTTCTAGTTACTTATATAACACATTATAATGGGATTTTTCTTCCTGAGTCACAGGATGGTCCATCACCGAACAGAAATTAGGAAAATGACTTTTTCTCCTCTGTTCTGTATAGGTACAGCCGGCACACATAGCCAGCATTCATCACAGTTAAATTAAAAATTAACTGAGTCAGGCATTTTCAAGGCTCCTGTGCTGCTCACAACTCCAATCACACAGCACTGTTAATTGCTGCTGGCACTGACAGTAGGGATCCCCTTCCATCTGCTGGGACCAGCTGATGCAAAATAAAAACAATCCCTTGGAGTGAGGCGCAGCTCTGCGGGGTCAGTGCCCGGCGCCGCTGCCAGTGCCGGCCGGGCTGTGCGGGAGCGCTAGCCTGCGCTCGCCTCGGCGCCCCGTGGGGTGCTGAGACACTTTATCGCTTACGGTTTCTTTGGGGTTTTTAATCTTTAAAGACGCCACTCTCCTGCAGTGTTTGATGCCTTTAGTGACGCAGCAGCCTCTCCCCAGCTGCCTCCTGTTCCACGCAGGGGAGCAGAGGTGCCCGCGGCAGAAGCCCCCCGTGCGGTGCTCCACCTCCCTGGCCTCGCAGCGCCGGCTGCGGCTCCCTCGTCCTCCTCGCTTCTGAAAGCGGGCCCGGAGCCCGAGGCCGCGATGGAAGCAGGGCAGGTGCTCCGGTTCAAGGAAAGTCCGCGGGGACAGACCCTCGCCCTCCGCCCCCCAAACCTCCCTCTCTCGCCGTCAGCGGGGCTGCTGTTGACCCCGGGTACGCGTCCCCGGCAACGCGGGGGGAAGGCACCGCTTACCGGAGCTGCTCGCCGGTGAGCAGGACCTCGGCCATGTGCTCCAGCTCCGCCGCTTTCTGCTGCATGCTGCTCATGCCCTCCTCCATCGCTGCCGGCCTGCGGGCACAGCACCGCCGGGTGAGGGGGGACCGGGGACCCGGCGCCCCTCGGCCGCGCTGCCCCCGCCGGCAGCTCCGGGGCGTCTTCCCCCCGGCCCCGGCGGCCGCGGAGCTGTTCGCGGGGGTGGCGGGCAGCGACAGCCACCTCCCGCAGCTCCGGCTCACCTGAGCGCCTCAGGTCACTTTTCCCCTCGGCAGGCTCGGATCCCTCCCGCCGCTTCCCGTGTTATTGTGTCACTGGCAGGCGGAGAAACACATGGCTGCAGCCGCCGTCGCCGCAGCCGGGCTCGGAAGGGCAGCAGCGGCCCCCCCCGGCTGTCACACGGCAGGGTCGGCGCTGCCCCCGCGGGAAGGGGCCGGCTCCCCGCCGGGGACTCCGAGCCAGGCGGCTGCTGCCGCTCCCCTCCCTCCAGCCCCGGCCTGGGAGGCAGGAGGCGGCCGCGCACGGAGGAGCGCAGCGCTCCCCGCCCGTGGCTCCCTTCCCGCGGGTGCAAAGTCCCGCGTCCTCCCTTCAGCGCTGGGCTGCCGGCAGGGCGGGCTGCTCGGAGGAGCCGTGCGCTCGGAAGAAGCCGATCCGACTGCGCGGGCGGAGATGTGACTGCTGCCTGCTCAGGTAGTGCGGGCTGCGCCTTGGCAGTGATCCTTGGAGATGCAGCGCGGGGCGGGTAGTAGAAAGGGAGCTGGTGATCTGGGGTTTCACCCTCAAAAACTGCTACTGCCCTCCTGCTGTCCACATTTCTGCTTATCTGCCACCCAGGGGTTATTTTCAGACCCTGGTCCCCTGCTCACGTCAACTCTTTGTCTCCAGGCGACAGAGGATGCAGAATTCTTGAGGGCAGAGGAACATTTTGTCTTGGTAACGGGAAATAAATTGCAAGGTCATGAACACTGTTTGTCAACATTTTTGATGGGGAGAAAAAAATCGGTTTTTTCTTTAAAAAAAGTCCAGAGAGAGGCATCTTCTGCAGTGGTCCATCCATGGTTTTCATTTGCAAACACATGCAATACCTTGATTGCGTACTCATTGTCTTCATTTCTACCTGCACATACTCTCTGTGCATGGAAATTGTGTCTGCTAAAGTACTTGCAATACTGTCATCGATTCAGAACCAAAATGATAGAACCACAAGAAGAACTAAGAAGAAATCAAGTGAATCTAGTAGTAACTGGAGTGCAGACAATGGGAAGAAGATATTGTTTGCATGGCCCATAGTAGACTTCTGGCATTTATTACCAAAGGTGGCTCGGGATGTAAAAGAATGGGCTTGGAACCAAGGAGAAAAATACTTGGAAAAGAAATCTATATAGGGTTACTAAGCAAACAGCAGCCACATCCAGCTCAGGAAATTCTCTGTTCTAAAAATAATTGTCTTACAAGGCAAGCACTTGTGTGATATTTCATATGTGTTTTCCCTGCTGTTCCCTAAGCATCTGTTTATAGCCACTGAGATGAACACAGGGCTAGATGGACCTTTGGTTCAATCCAGTAGAGTTTAATGCACCTTTGTGGGTCTCAAAGAGCACTAGAGGTCTATGAATGGCAAAAGGAGAAAAGCGCAATCTGTCTTCATTTCATTTGGGCCAGAGAGAGGGACACCTTAGGACTGTAAACACTACAGCTTGAGATAGCTTTCTGTAAATTTGGAAGACACACATTTAATCTGAATACTTGTAAACACCCAGTAATTCCCCTCATACTGCAAACATACAAAGTACAGATTCACAGAGCTGGAAACAAAAAGGGAATTGAAACAACCATCTCATCTGACCTTATCTTTAGGACAAAGAATGTACACAGTAATTTCAATCAAGCACTTTATCACATGACTGAAGGGAAGACAATTTCAAGGGAACGTACATTGCAGACCATTCCTTGGTTCTATCACCTTGGTTTGGCTGATTTCATCCATTCACTGCTGCTAAAAGAAGATACACTGTTCTTCCAGGCTCTGGCTGCACAATCTGCAATGTGTCTTACGTTAGTTTTCCCACTTTTAGGACCTGTCCTTGTTGCAATTCAATTCACTAAATAGGCAGAAGAGTACCAGAAAGTGGAGAACTTTCTTCTGAGCTAGTGAGCAGAGCTGTGCAGATGGTTGCATAGTGCAATGACTGCCAGAGCTGACACCAAGGTAGAGTGGGCCTTGGCATCTTGAAACAGGAACAAAAGAAGTGGAAGAGGGAGAAGCAGCTGTCTTTATGCAGTGACAAGGTATCATGACAGGGTGCCTGTGGAACTGCAGCCTGAAATCCGTATCTTTCCTTGGACAGTTTTGCAACTTGCAAAATGCAGGCCAGTGCAAATTCCTTTACTGGAATTATTTAATGATTATAGAATTTTGTATTGGCCTTTGCACACTGATATCCCATTTTTAATTTGTTCCACATGTTCACACTGAAATTTCTTACAGTTACAGTTATCCTGAGAGGAGGGAATTGGCTACCAGTCACTCCAAGCCTGCTGTCACCCTAAAAGGTGAACTGACATAACCTTGAAGGGTCATGTTTCAGCCAAGAGCCAGTAAAAAGCTACACAAAATAACCTGATTGGATGTTCGCAACTTGTTTTTAATCTACAGACTGTTATAGAACATAAGGTCTAGCAAAAAATTAGGCTGTGTTGACCCTTCCTCCCAAGTGAGACTGGTCACAAAGACTAAGACGCTCCTCTAAGAGGTAGGACAGCATGTGCAGAGTATGAAATCCTGACAGCAAGAGAGAGAGAGAGGCATCCCTCTGAAACAACCTCCAGGAATTAGACTGAGTCCTTTTTCAGTTATAGGATCAGTTTTAGAAGTCGGTGCCTATTTTAGATATGAATACATGAGTTTTACCTTCGCATGGCTGAAGGTAAGTGAGAGGAAGGTAGCTAACCAACAGTAAGGCATTCCTCAGCCAAAAGATCTTGAGAGATCTTTGAGCTGGAGCCCTGGGACACTTCAAAACTCCCCCTCTACAACATCAAGAAAGTAACAAAAGCTGCATAGGTCTGCTGGAGAGTTGGTATCACAGGTGTGAGGGGAAGCTCAACTGTCTTCCAATGACTTTTGATGACACCAGAACCTCTCTGGCATGCAGGAAGGTATAAGGCTGCACACTTGAACTGCCAAGGTCACAACACTCTGTGGAACCTCATGCATGAATAGGCACACTGTATTAGAGTACTGCGTTTAGAAAACATGTTAGTAAGTTGTATAAACTTTCTTATCTCATTTAGTAAATGCTCAAGTGGTGAAACACTAGATGTTTACGTAATGAAATAAGAATATTGCTTTCACTGCTTTGAAGACTATTGTATCTGTGGCCTACATTTTGACTCAATAAATTAATCTGATATTTGATAAATTAATTCTTTAGTCTCACTAATCACTTTTCTGCAAGCCTATTTTAACACAAGACATCCTCGTAAAAGAATTAAAAATATTCATATCTATAATTCTCATTTCTCCTATAGCCTTGTTTTTGAGTCCCATATAAAGTTCTTTGGCTTTTCCTTGCTGGGATGACTGGAGCTTTTTAAACAGGAAAATGACATGGATGCAAAAGATGGTGAAGCCCTTCAGGAACAAAAGGCATTAGCAGGTAAGCTGTTGGATCATTGTGGGGTTTTCTTCCTAAAATCTTTTGTATAAGAGACAGCATTATGTAAACATCAAATTTAAAAATACTTGGTTACTCTCTTTGCTGAGAAAGACAAATGCAAAATGTTTTTTGGCTTTTAAGTTGACTTTTTATTTAAGTAGCTCTTGCAATAGTCTTGCATAGTCTTGCATAAAAAATTAGTGTAAAGGTTTTTTCCTATATTCCCATGCTTATTTGCAAAGAGAGCTCACTTGGCTTTGTGTTTCAACTGGTTGACTTCCTTAGCACCAGAGGCCTGGGAAGGGGAACCATAGGAACTACCAGGTATTGTCCAATCTCCCCTCCTCTTTTCAGGCTATGTACAATAGTGTTTCCCATACATGGAAGTGCACAGATTACATTCACTGCTGCTCTGAGTTTGAACCATTTAAGTGGTCTGCTAGGAATTGGTCATAAGAATCAGCGTTTATGTGATTCAAAGGAGAGAATGCATCTGGCCAAGCTAATTTTAGTCTTGTGATAAACCACAGGAAAAGTTAGTAAGTTTTCAGGAAAAAAAAAAAAAAGAAGAAAAAGGATATGGTTTAAACTTCTCTTTTTCTATTATTGCATCCAAGTTCCTGCAAAAGCGTCCATGGTGAGATAACAGAAGGAATTTTTCACCATCTGTCCAACTTTTCAGCACTAGAATGAGACTCTTATCTGTTTAGATTCTTATATTCCTTGTGTCACTGACTTGGTAGTTGTTATAATAGTGAGCTGAAGTGCAGAGAAAAAGGCATTTTGATCCTGAGATATGCAGAGACAATCTGAAAGGGGTTTTCTAAGCCTGTCCTTACACAGCTTTTCCATTTTGCATTAAATATTCAAACACTCACTAGGCCAGACAGAGGTAGCAAGGTTCCTATGCAGTCTGACAGCTAAGGCATGACCAAGAGATGGGTACCTGCTTTAGTGCTTGCTCTTGTGAGCAGGTAAATATTTTATAGAAACAAGCAGCTACAATAAGGTAAAAGATCAGAAATTCACATCAGACCAGTAACCCAAATAATTCCAGTTGACAGTATGCTCTCTTAAACCAGTATTTTGCACTACCCAGTGCATGCTGCCATTTGTTCTGTCCACTCAAGTCCCCCTACTTTATCATACTTGGAATATTTTCTAATTCCTCTTATTTCATATATTCATTTGTTTGCAATGACTTCTAATTTTGAGCATCACAAAAATATTTACAAGTCAAAAAGCACCTGTAAACCTGTCTGAAATCTCACGTTTATCTTTGAAAAAGTTCATATGTATTTCCACTAGTTCTTTTTTGTTTGTTTGTTTTCTCTTTATTTTATTCTTCATTTTAATCAATAGCAATTATGAACTTGTTCAGCTAGTGTTATGTCTATATCATATGTTTAGTCCAAGTCATAGTTCTAGACTT
>VYZQ01039929.1:0-10625 GCA_013400655.1 Mystacornis crossleyi
GTTCCCCTGCCCTGGGAAGACTGTGGTTTTTCCCAGGGGCAGGCAGGCTGGTCCAGGCCCTATGCTGAGAGGCTGGGAGGAACAATAAAGAACATCCATGAACATCTATCAAATATCGCTTCCCTGATTATTTCCTCGGGCGTATCTGTCTCCAGAAAGGATGCTGGGACCTCAGAGCAACTACACAGCAAACTGAGAAGCCAACACTTAGTTTTTGCAGTCACTCTTGCAAGTAAAAAGAACTTACGGATTTTTCTAGGAGCCAAATCTTTCTCAAGCCAAGGATGCAGAGCTCATGCGCAACTGCATTGTAAAAGTAAGCATGCCTTCTGGAAAACTGCTTCTAAGTGGGGTTGAGCCTTGCTGATCAGCATACCTAGTGCAGGTAGCTGGGTGTGCAGCTGCAGTTCGAGCTCTAGGTTGTGCCCCAGATGGGGGGAAATGGCTGGAGCTCCAGGCAAGGAGCCAGGAATCAGGGCTGACCCTTTGCACGAGGGGCATGGGCACTTGGAGCACTGGCCAGGGAGGGGTTGTCAGTCACACAGAGACTCTGCAGGAGCCAGTGAACAGCAGAAGACCCCAGACACAAAATCACTATTGGAACGGACGTGCAGACTATGAGGGTATAAAAGTCTGGGGGTGCCTTTGTTGGGGATCCCTCTCTGGAGGTACCAGCTCAAGCTGTTCTTTATTGTGTTGCTGATCATGGTTTAATAAATTAAAGGAGCCAGGCATCCAGGACTCTACTGTGGTGCAAAACCTGAGCTTGAGCCAGTAAGAGCAACTTACTGAGAAACTTGTCTGACTGTTTGACAGTGTTCAGAGAATCAAGTGGGGCACTTGTCAAATCACTGGAGCCACCAGTGCACAGGGTCTTCAGTCCCAACAGTGACAGTCTGGGGTGGTGTGGGTGTGACTCCATTTCCCATTTCTTTTTCTGGCTGCAGGATCAAACCCTTTTCTTCCCCTCTCATATTTCCCCAAACTGCTCTGAGCTACAGCTATTTTTAAATACCGTGCTGTCCATGAGCTGAGTGTCTCCACTCCTACTTTTTAAACTTTTATTAGTCTATTAATCAAATTCAGAAAACGCTGGGAGTAAGTGACTACCTGGTTTGAAAACCAAAAGTGCGGCTGTGAAATTATAGCTTCCTGATGAAGAGGAAGAAGTTGACATTTTTAGTCTTTTCAAGTGAGGATTTTGGCACAGGGCCTCATGTTCACTGTATCATTTTATTAAAAGTGGCCTACTTACGTCAAAAGTTGTTCAAGATTTTCATTCAAGTTTTGTTCCCCAAAAATATTTCTAAATCTCATGCAAAAGGAAAACCTCATTCTCTAATCATGTACTGGGGACTCTTTTCCTCAGATCTGAGACCTGGCTTTGTACGTGGATGATAAACTCTAAGTTATTTTTGGATGACAGCAAGGCTCTTTAGACAAGCTTTTCACACTGGCGTGACTATTGTGTGTGATTTTATACACAGAAAAATACTTGTATGCCATATTCTGACACTTTGCTATGATTGACTTGAAATAGGTAAGATTATCACTCTTGTATAAATCATATTACATTTATGAGTAAATACTACTTTAGAAGTGCAGGTGCCTACAGAGTATAAACACACCCAACCACCCCCCTCCAGGTGTTTTGACTTTAAAAGAATCAGGAGGTCCGTATTGAGGAGTATTCTAAAAATAATGTAAAAATCAAAGCAGTAGTTTATTAAAAACTATAAAACATTTATGGATGCTGGCAAAAATTGAGAGTCCAGATGGAATTCTCCTGAGAAAGGTAAAAGAAATTCAGAGGAGGACATATAGAAATCTTATTCTTTCCTTTTGGTAGAAGTGGGTAAATTCTGCAGGGATTTTGGAACAAATGTCATCAGAAACCTCACTATGTGTAGCAGTGCATTACTTTAACAGCTGTGTTGTTCTAGCTCCACTCAGCTGGATATTTTTATTCTTTCCTGAAGTTTTGATTTGTGAAACACAAATGCTTTAGGTAAATGGGTTCTTGAACTGTGGTAATGCATACTACAAAAGCGTCTGTTCTTCTGGCAAGGAAATTGAAGCTCCTCCAGTTAAAACAGATAAAATTACTACTCTTGAGCAGATGGGTTTCTAAAACTTGCCAGACAACATTCTAAACCTTACTTACTTTATGCCTTAGTTAAATTCACCATCCAGCTTTGAGTACTTGATCGATGCTCTCTGTTGTGTTTTCACAAAATCTTAGTAGTAAAAGATAGGAATTTCTGTTTCCTAATCTTCTGAAGACCATGATAGAATCTATTCTGTATATTTCAACATTTCTCCAAAGTCAGTTATAGGCTGACTTTTAAAGTGAGAGATATAGAATTTTAATGTAGTTAAATCCAATTTTATATTGCTTAACATTTTCTAGAAGCTGAACCTTTTGCAACAGAGATATGTGCATGATGCGGAAACAACTTATTAATAAGTCAGTAACAGAGCTGAGAATGAAATGCAAACTAATTGCTCAAACTGCTCTAATTGCTAAATGAAAGCTCTTCCCTACCATGGAAAATGTACAGATGGAGAGAGAATTGTAGTAGCATCTCTCTGTAGGGCAAACAAAATGCATCACATGCACACGCTTGGGGTCAAACAAAATCATTATCTTTCTTGAAGTGTGTGCTAGTTGAGATGCAGACCTGTTCCTTTTTTCCAGGAAAAAAGGCCAATCTTGTCATTACACTACCAATTTCTAAAGCACTGTCTTTTTTTCAAGTACATAATCAGAAGGTCAAATGACATGGCACTCAACAAGCCCACTCCACTTAATTCATTCTTCAGAGTGAATCAAGTGGGATTGTCTTTAAAGGAAAAAAATGCTTACCACGGCTTCTGAAAACTCTCTGTAGCTTTCAGCAGTTCTTGAGTCCAGCTGCAAGAGCAACAGTCATTAACAGTCAACAGTAAACAAAATGGCTCATCTTTTTTTACAGTGGGTGTTTTAAGAACTGATAAATCTATGCGCATGTTGTTAATCTCTTCCCCAAGCCCTTCTTCAGTTTTCTCTAATGGTTTCCCTTCCACTTCCTTCTGTCTTTTGGTAATGAGATGTGACTCAGGACTTTAAAGAAACCTAAAACAGTTAAAGGTCAATAGACACCAAGTCAATTAAAAGAGAGACTTAACAACCGAATACCTCTGCTGGACTTTCTAATGAAATATTACACATTGTTTTGTACTGTATATATGAAAACAGTGTAGGAATGAGAAAGAGATTAGCTATGAACTGTCACTTACAGGGCTTCTGAAGAATGAGAGCCTTACTGAGCCTCCACAGCCCCAGGAACTGGTGGGCTTGGCCATAACCTCATGCTGTAAATCATACCAACTCCATCAAAAGTCATGCCTTTGTTTTGGGGAAGCTATTTTGCCGTGCTGTCCTTGGCCAGCTATGTTGTCTTACAAGGATTACTTAAGTACCCTTGTTAAACCACTCTTCATTGAGATTATACCAGAGCTTGCTGGGAAATATTGACCCAGAGGGTCTTTGATCAAAATATCAACAAAAGTTCCATGAGCCCATGCTAAATCCAAGGAAGGATATACAGCTAAGCATGATTTTCCTCTAGAAGATTTGGAATATAAAGTGAAGTAGGAATAAAAACTTCCTAAAATCTGAAAATGTGACTTGAAAGCAGAAGAAAGCAATTATCTTTCTGTGATTCCTGTGCATGGGTTTTCTGGTACTAAGCTACAGTTGGTATTAAACAAGTTGTAGTGATATCAATCTATGGAAAGTCAAGACCATAAGAAGTTATATTTAATTTATCTCCTCCTGGGACATAAATACCAAGCAAACTTAGCTTACCACTTACTTAAACTTTAAAACTTGTTCTTACTGTGCTCCATGAAGGTGACAAATGTCAGTGACCCCTGAGGTTACAGAATCTTCTGGTGACATTGACTGTACAGTGCATGACAAAATGTAATTTCCTGGTTTTGTTCATTTCAAAGAGTAAATAATTCTGCTGTCATTTGCAGAAAAATTTTGTGAGTGTTAATTAATTAAATGTTAATAGACTTACTGTTTTTTTTAAATGAATCTGTATATTTTAATGAATTCACTATTGTTACAGTAACATCAAACCAGAGAAGAGTTTAATCCACATTTTTTTTTGTAAAGCTCAGATCTCTTAAAAAAGCTTAGATTCTAATAATCAGCTTATGAATTTGCAGAACTGTTAATACCATCTTTTCTGCAAATCTGAGAACAGATCTTTTTTTAGTCTTGTGTTTTCTTTCAGCTTTTCTAGTTGGGAATCCATATTTCAAGGTAGACTTTTCTCTTGTTTTCACACAAATTCATTGATACCAACACCACTTTCCCTGCTAGAGAAAGATTGATGTTGTCCAGGTTGTACATCTATGAATTCATATCCATATCTAGCAATCCAGAAGGATGTTGGACCTTCCTACCCATTCAGCTTTGTTGGAGACAGTCAGGGCTGCTCATCTCGCTGGGTGTTGGCAATGCCACTACTGAAGTTTCTGCCTGTGCCAGGAGTCATACTGACTTTTTTCTTGAAATAGAGAAGGATTCAATGCAGGTAGACTGCTGTCTGGACCTCAGATTGGTGGAGATCTCGACCTCTGGATATGAGTGTTGATTCCACTTCTAACTATAGATCCTGCAGAATGTGGTAGTTCAACAGGTGCTGCTGTCTGGATTCTGCAGTTCAGATACAGCCAACCTCTGCAGTTGTTTTGTTTTTATTACTTTGGGTTATTCATCATTTCAGTTAGCGAGACACTGCAGAAGCTGACAGCTATTCCTTGGTATGCCACATATCATTATTTATGGGCAGTTATATCCCTACCCTGCCTATACAGCTATATCCCCATCTAGCCTACAAAATTAAAATAGAAAGAAAAATATCAGTAGCTTTAAAATCCTTCGTACATTTATTTTGGAAATGCTGGAGACTATGGATCAAAAAGTCAGTGTCAGGAAACCACTAAAATGGGACAAGCCACAATTTCAGGTCTGATGCATCCCTAAGATTGATATGAAGTTGTTTTCGGTTTTTTTGGTTTGGTTTATTTTTTGTGGGGGGAGTTGTGTTTGTTTGATTTTTTCGGTTTGGGTTTGTTTTGGTTTTTTGCTTTTTTTTTTTTTGTAAATCTGTGTTGTAAAGTGAAAAGAATGAAAACTTTACATGAGAAAACTCTTAAGTTTCTGACAGTTATGGATTCAGGATGGCCTCAGACAGAAGAGTTGTTCAAAGTTAAGGCAACCCTTCTTACATGTTGTGCTGTGCGATGTGTCAGTTACTGCGTGCCTGCAGTGTATCCATGATGAGGAGAGCCGCACTCAGACTGATGCATTTCCTTTGCAACTGGATTAATTTGGTTGTTTTCACTTCACTTTCTGCCACCAAGACAAGAAAAGGATACCTCCCCTTGAGTCATTTTTGTGTCTTGCATGTGAGGCAACACTGAAATGTGGCTAGGGGTGATTGAATTCTGCTGAAACAGCAGTCTGTTCCAGCACCCACACATGGAAGCCACTCTGGAACTTGATGGTTCACAGTTCAACCCAAGTTTTCTATGAAAACCGTGAATAATTTTTTGTTGCTAGGTATTCACTTCATCTTCTTCTGCAAGCAAAGATTATTGGCAACAGAAATCCATCTCTGTTATATCTAGAAATCCCTGGAAGTGCTCTAGGCCAGGCTGGACAGGGCTTTAAACAACCTGGTCTAGGGGGAGTGTTCCTCCTTATGACACAAGTGTTGCAACAACATGATATTTATAATCTTTTATAGATCTTTTATAGTAACCTATATTATAGATTACTAAGATATAACATCTCTGTTCTTTCCTGCTTCAAGTCCCTCTTATTTTGATATGTTTATGATTATCATGCCATTTAATATTTTTTAAAGAGTGATGTTTTGTAACCTTTTACAAAAAAGACATGGAAGGAGAGTCACTAGCTTTTAGGAGGGCATTCCCTCACTTACATATCCTCGCTGCATGTCCCAAGGGAGTGGTTTGCTATGTGAAGATGACTGGGAAAGGTCAGAAATTAAGATCAAATTAAAATTTAATTTTAAATTTTATTTTAAATTAAAAGTCTCGTTAAAAATCTCTGGCTAGAGCAAGTTAATGTTCTCTGTATGCACGTTGCAGAATGCCATAGGCAACTGGATTTTGTGAGAAAAATTCAATTTTACACTGCCCTACTCTGTGTTGAATCATATGGGATGAAGTTGCTTTTGGCTGTTACCGAGCCGCTTTGCCAAGTGAGGAGGGACTGCTGAACCAGGGCCAGGAGAAGCTGCTGCACAGTTGGGATTGAAGCTTTCTGTGCAACAAGAGTGTTTTCTCCAATGCCTTCCTGCCCCTGGTTAGCACACTCAATCTTCTCTGCAGATTTTGGCGCTCCAAATCTCCACAAAAACACTTGTCCGCAGGTCGAACGTGCTGTGTCTTAAGGTGGATAGGAATGATTTTCCAAAGAAAGCAAAACAAATTGATTCCTGCTCAAAACCTGTTATAGATCAGAAATTGTGTTGCTAGCAGGACCAGGGCAGTGATCATCTCCTTGTACTGGCAGTGGTGAGCCTGCACCTCGAATGCTGGGTTTCGTTTTGGGCCACTCACCACAGGAAAGACATTGAGGGGCTGGAGCACATCCCGAAATAGGGCGAGGGAGCTGGGGAAGGGGCTGGAGCACAAGTCTGATGAGGAGCAGCTGAGGGAGCTGGGGTTGTCTAGCCTGGAGAAAAAGAGGTTGAGGTGGGACCTTCTCACTCTCTACTGCTCCCTGATAGGAGGTTGTAGTCAGGAGGGGGGTCAGCCTCTTCAGTTAACAAGTGACTGAACAAGAGGAAAATGTTTGGGTATTATAAAAAAATTTACCACAAGTGTTTTCAAGCCCTGGAACAGGCTGCTGAGGCCAGTGACGAAGTCACTATTGCTGGAGTTATTTGGAAAATGTGTAGAAGTGTCACTTGGCGACATGGTTTAATGGTGAAGATGGCAGGGTTATGGTAACAGCTAGACTTGACGAACTTAGGGGTCTTTTCCAACTTTAATGATTCTGTGGGTCTGTGTTTTATCCACCTGTCTAGATACTTTGTTCTGATGTGAATTAATCTGCTTTAACTTCCAGATTAATTTGTTCCTACTTGCATATAGCTCTAGTGCTTCAGAGGAGAAGCCACAGTCTACTCTTTTCTTTTACAAGGTTAATTTGACTGATCAGAAACAGCCATCTGAAGTGTGTTAAATCTAATTTCAGCCTGACTAAAAGTTAGTTCACCTGCCTACAAATGTCTAGTTACTGGAGTTCAGAGCACCTGGATGTTGCCATGCAGACTCTCAGGCAGGACTTACTCCCTTCACGAAGCTCACTTGGCACCGTGCTGTCAGAGATGGGAATAACGACAGCTTAGGCATGAATAACGTCCGTGTAGCTGCCATTTCTCTCCATAGGGCTCTCTCGTGGCCACACTAATGTGGCATCACTGGCTGCTGCTGAGTGCAGGCACATATTGAGTGGAACCATCACACAAGCAGTAAACGCTTTGCTCCAGACCTGGCTTGGCTGGTGTGTGGGTTCCTTGACAGGGAGCTTCAATGCCTCGGGGCAAACGCAGGAATTTGCACTCAATTCACTTACTCTGCCAAAGCTTTTGAAATTCTTATGATGCTGTGGGGTAGCACTGATCCTTATGTAAATTAAAACAAGATGTTAAAATTCAGCAGAGAGGCACTTTTAGATACAGAACCCTTGCAGAGTAGTGAGAAATTGTTCATGTTTTCACTTAGACAGCAGACAGGGACAAGGGTTTGCTTCACAGTTCATCACTCAACTACTGTCTTTCATTGACAAAGTACCGCTGTTGCTTTGGACTTTGGATGTCCCTTTAGTGTAACTCAGTCTAAATAATCTCTTGAGAGATGCCAAGGGTGAAGTTGGTGGACATGAGGCTTATAGAAATAAAATAATCTCTTTGCTGAGAAATGCTGTGGAAGTAAATCAAGTGGGAACATTTAAACTTTGGAAGATTTAGGAGCTTGGTCAAGGCAGGCAGGGATTTCATTTAATACTCTGACTGTAAGTCTTAGATCAAAAAAGATGTTTCACTTGGTCCAAGATTAAAGATCCCGTCTTCTAAGTAAGATTTAGTGTTTGCCAGTGATAAGTGAAACAGAGATCAGCAATAGGAGCTTTGGGAAGATGGTTGGAGACATATCCATGGTTATTTTCAGAAAGGTGTGTGGCAGAATGAAAGAGTGACCCAGATTTTCAGGTGCTGATTGACAAGTCGAACTGACTTAAATTCCAGAATCGCAGAATATGCTGAGTTGGAAGCGACCTACCAGAATCATCAAATTCAACTCCTGGCCCTGCACAGGACTGTCCCCCAGAATCAGAGAGACCTCAACAAATTAGAGATGGGCAATCACCAACCATATGGAGTTCAACAAAGGAAAGTACCAGATTCTGCCCCTGGGGTGGGGCAACCCTGAATGTACAGACACAAGGAATAAGAGGCTGCAAAGCAGTGCCATAGAAATGGACCTGGGGGTCCTGGACGATGGAAAGTTGGGTATGAATCAGCAAATTGGCAGCCAGGAGGGCCAACCATGTCCTGGGGTACGTCAGGCCCAGCATCGCCAGCTGGGCAAGGGAGGGGATGGTCCTGCTCTAATCTGCACTTAGGTGGCCTCGCCTTGAGTGCAGGGGGCAGTTTGGGGCACTACAATATAAGAAAGATATTAAACCATCAGAGAGTGTCTAAAGGAGGGTGTGAGGATGGTGATGGACCTTGAGGGGAAGTCGTGTGAGGAAAGTCTGGGGGCACTTGGTCTGCTCAGCCTGGAGAAGAGGAGTCTGAGGAGAGACCTCACTGGGGTCTGCAATTTCCTTGTAAGTGGAAGAGGAGGGGCAGACACTGATGTCTTCTCTGTGGAGACCAGAGTCAGGACCAAAAGGAATGGCCTAAAGTTGTGTCAGGGGGGTTTAGGTTGTATATCAAGAAAAGGTTCTTCCCCCACAGGGTGGCTGGGCTCTGGAACAGACTCCCTAGGGAAGTGGTCACAGCACCAAGTCTGACATGCAGCCCTGTGTCCTGCTTTCCTTCTCTGGTTCTTCTGCTTCTGCAGTTTGTGAAGCCAGCACAGCTGAGGTGATGCTACTGACCTGCTCAGCAGACAGATCACTGATATTCCTCCTCTACTTGCCTTATGGGGACTTGTTCTGGAAAGTTGAATTTCAGCATTCTGCAAGTGGAAAGCAGAGCCACTCTTCCCACAGCAATTCATTTAACTGTGTCCCTGTTTATTGCAAAAAGGGTCCCTTCCCACTACAGCAATGCCTACAGCAGTG
The DNA here is from genome assembly GCA_013400655.1 of Mystacornis crossleyi. Taxonomy (NCBI): domain Eukaryota; kingdom Metazoa; phylum Chordata; class Aves; order Passeriformes; family Timaliidae; genus Mystacornis; species Mystacornis crossleyi. The sequence goes on from VYZQ01039929.1 coordinate 9,383, forward strand.
GTGGCACCCACAGAAGACAGTGCCCCTTGAGTGGAGCAATGGCATGACATGAGCACTGGTTTAGGATGTCAGGGTCCCCCTCATCTCTTACTGTAGCCCAGTGGAATTCTCTGCCTATAACTGCTCTGGTAGGTTGCTGGGACTGTTTCTTTAAACGTTCACCTTTGAGAGTCTTGTTTAGCAGTCTTGTGGTTGTTTCCTCACACCTCCCAGCTCTAAGAGCTAATTTCTGTAAGCAGATTTGATATTCGTAATGAAACACAGCAATATGTTACACACACACATATTCTATGCATATATAAAAATATCTATATACACATATTTATATATACATGCATATATATATATTCATCTGTATATATACACTCTCATGGGTGGGGGAAAACTAATCTGGGGCTCCTATATATGAGCACACATTCATACATATTTATGGCCTCCTGGCTTTTCAGTGCATTGTATTTGACATTGAGCTTCACAGGTAAGTGCAGGACAGCTGGAAGTAAAACTGTAATGGTCTTCTTTGGAGTGACTTCATCTCTTCTCACTCTGCAGATTTTTATGGTTTTCAATTAAAATTTTGTTATAACAAAGACTTGGGCAAAAACCTTTTTTGTAACAGTTGCTACTGTTTGATAAACAGCAACCTACCANTTGAATAGAGTTCCCCATATTTTCATTTCAGCATTTCTCTGAAGAATTTCTTATGTGTATTTTTGCACAGAAAATTAAAAAAAAAAAAAAAAAAGAAGAAGAAACATATAAACCCTACTAGTAGCAACGTAATTTTTAATGAAATATCTTGGGGTAGGGGTCTGCTCACCTCTTACTCAGAACAAAAAGTTTAGGTGCATCTTCTCATATATAATGCAAGAAATCTTATTGCCTTACACTTCACTGAAGCAGTTACAACTGCATCCATTTTAACTTACCTATGTGAATCCAGTAATTTCCCAGGAGTTTTATGCAAGTTCAAATAGTCTGAGAAAAACTGCATGTTATCAGCTTTTCCTCTTTAGGGCTTTGTTCCTTTTACTTGTGCAGATGCACTGGGTTCTTCTTCATCATTTACTGCATGAAACTAAGTCACCTCTAACCATGTCAGAATGACCTTTCCCACTCCATTATAATTTTTATCAGTTCTTTAGGGTCTTCTCTGAGCAGCTGGGGATAATCCTGTTATCACTGACTCTCCCTCCCACTGAAGAAATTCTGAAATATTCCACCTTTGTGCAAAGGTAAAAAA
>VYZQ01039929.1:43093-59614 GCA_013400655.1 Mystacornis crossleyi
GGGAACCATTCAGTTTATGAAGGATTTTAACTCCATTTATTGCTGCTGCTCCCTTTTTTGTTGTTTGTGTTTTGATTGTTTGTTTGTTTTTTATTAATTGTAAGTGCCTATAAAAAAGCACTGACCACCATCTGCAGCACAGCAAACTAAAAGACACATGTTCAGTGCTCCCTGGGCTCCAAAACAACGCTGGGGCTGCGGCGGCAGCACCCTGCATTATTCAGCATCAGGCACCCTTAGACTGATGCTTGTTGGCAATTCCTTTGGTCGGCCTTTCTTTCTTGTCTCCATGGCAACTGTTTCCATTGCCAGGAGCATCTCTGGGGCCCGGCCTTGCTCACATGCGTCTCAGCTGCTCCTCTCCGAACACAGCAATTTAGTAGCTGTGACGTCTATATTTAGAGGCCTTGTGCTCTCTGGATTATTTATCACTGGGACAAATCACAGAGTCACAGCATCACAGGATGGTTTGGGTTAGAAGGGACCTTCAGAAGCCATCTTGTTCCAAAACCCCTGCTGTGGGCAGGTACATCTTCTACTAGTCCAGGATGCTCAGAACCCCATTCAACTTGGCCTTGAACCCTTCCAGGGATGGAGTATCCACAGCTTCTCTGGACAGCCTCTGCCAGTGACTCACCACACATAGGAGAGAATTTCTTAATAATAATGTAAACCTAGTCTGAGTTTCAAGGCATTCTGTTATTCAACAGAATAATACTATGTTATTCTTGTTCTCCCACAAATTCCTGTCTCAGAAGTCCCTCTCCAGCTCACTTGGAGCCCCTTTAGGTGCTGGAAAAGGCAGTAAGGTCTCCCTGAAGCCTTCACTTCCACAGGCTGAACAACTTCAGCTCTCTCAGCCTGTCTCCCTAGCAGAGATGCTCCAGCCTGTGATCATCTCCATGGCCTCTGGACTCACTCCAAGAGGTCCATGTCCTGCTAACTTTGAGAGCTCCAGAGTAGGACACAGTACTCCAAGAAGAGTCTCATGATGTTCTTGGAGGCCCTGGCTAGCGTGGGCTGCGTGGCTGCCTTCCTTTAGGGAGGTCACCTCTGGAGCTCCCTCTGTGCAGCCCATCCCACTCTGGACTGAGGAGTCTATGGGTGCTGGTTGTGAGCATCAGCCGTTGTACCACTTGTCTCCTGGCTCTGCTCCCACACTGACTTCATTTTCCGTGGGAAATGAGCACAGAGAGATGTCATGGAAGACCTTGGCAGGAGCGCAGCCCCACTGGCCTGGGTTTGAGTGATTAAGCCCAAACCCAGAAGTTTAGACTCTCAGTCTCCGAGTTTCCCATGGTATTGTTTATTCACAGCAACACGTTGTAAATATCCTGCAAGGTATGGATGCATACGTGAAACACCCTCTCTGGATGTAAAAATAATTTTTAAATGCTTTAACACAAGAATGTCTGAATAACATCCTATGTTGTATGTTATTCATCCACTGGAAATACTGGGAACACTTCCCCACACACTTTTCTGTGAAAAGAAGTTTTTAAGGAGAGTTGCATTGAAAAGAGAAACACAGCATTTTGAAATACTAAATTCTATAGTTTTATTTTAGCAAAGATTCTCAGTCAGGTTAAATATATGAAAAAACAAGAGTTTCAGAAGGATCCATGAGATTCTAAGAATCCATGAGGTTTCTAAGAAATTCTTACATTCTGAATTAGTCTCTGACATTTGATCTTTAGCTTGATAAGCTCTCAGTGTTCAACTGCGGTTTCACAGAAAAACAAATTATTATTTGTTTTATAGCAGAATCCAAAGTGGCCTGGAAAGGTTCCTTTTCTTTTCTATTATTTTTTTTCCTACCTATACAGATTAAGTGTATCAATTATAAATTTCAGATTTGTCTTGGATTATTTTAGAATGTCTGCTGAACTGCAATATACAGTGGGACACTACTTGAGAACTAAACTAAAATACATACTTTTGTGCAAAAATTTTCATGTCCTCTTTTTCATGCCTATGTTAGACAGGCCATTGAATCACGGTTTAAATTGTTTTTATCACTTCTTCAAATTAAAAAAAAAGAAAGGTATTTTTTCTGGTTGGTTTGGTGGTGGAGGGGGGGCACGGGGGGAAATGTTGTGGGTTTTCTGGTGCTGGGTTTGGTTTTTTTTCCTTTTATCTCCTTAATGTAGCTTGAGCAAAAATGATAAATCTTGAAAATGTATCTTAAAGAGGAATGCATATATAGCCCAGCTCTGATTGAGAAACCTGCATGTCACACTATTCCTTCCCAAAGATTCTTCTTGTACCACTGAGCTCATGAGTTTCTGATGCTTTAAGTTCTGAAAGGGATGGAGAATCTCTCTTATGAAACTCCCCTTTTTACTTTTACCTTCTCTGTAGCTATATTCATTGCAAGTGTGTTTACTACAGGCCTTTTAGTAATTGCTACTGAAAATTGGTCATCTCAGCACCTAGGAGTCAGTGCAAGATCCTGTGTGATCCCCCTTTCCACAGATGCTGCAGCTCTGCTTCCCACTCCCTTTTCCTCAGCTCCCAGAAAAAAACAAAAGCTTTCGTAAGTGTGCCAGATTTCTGACTGCTGAATGCTGCACTGCCCAGCCAACCAGATATTAAAAAAAAAAAAAAAAAATTAAACAGGCTGGAGAATTGCATTAACAGCAAATGAAACTGCCCTATGAAAACAGGCACGTGCTCTACAGAGGTAGATAAACTCAAACACGCAGGGCTGGACCAGAGAAGCAGTCTAGATGCAGCAGAAGACAGATGGGCACGGACACCCAGCCCAACTCCCTCCATTCCTCGTTTTAATGCTTCCATTATTATTCCATTTAATGTTTCCATATGTTCCATCGGGGGCCCTGGGTTGCTTCCCAAGGAATCGCCGTGACTGTCATTGAGGCTGCGCCCCACTGGCAGATGGAAAGCGGCTGGGTCTGGAGGCTGCGGCTGGCAATCACAGCCTCACGGCCAGAGGTCCGCCTTCACTGCCCGGACCACCCGTGGCCTGGGCTGGCAGCAGTTCAGCTGAGCTCCGTGGAGCAGGACGAGCCTGGGCCAGGAAGTGTCCGAAACATTTATGCGCATGGTGTCACCCCCGACACCATCAGTGCCACAGGCGGGGCAGTCACAGCCCCCGAGGACACTGACGTACAGGACAGGCTGGCAAGACAGACAAAACTCATTGTACCTCTGCCGTGCCTGCTGCCAAACACCATTCAAGGTCGGGTCGGACGAGGCTTTGAGCAATCTGCTCTAGTGGAAGGCGTCCCATGGCAGGGGGCTTGCGATTAGGTGGTCTTTAAGGTTCCTTTTGACCCAAACAGTCCATGTTTCTATGATTTTGTGATTCTAGGTGTCAGAGCAAGTGACATGGGACCTTGTGTCCCTTGTAACACTGGTAATGAACTTCCTACACCTCTCTCAGCCTTTGCAGTGTTGCTCATCACTTCTGTGAATGCAAAAGAGATGCAAATACCATCTCAGCACAATCCCAAGTAACACGCTCTAGGAAATCCTGCTAGGAATTCTTAGGGGCAGGGAGGCTGGAGTAGATGAACTCAGTGTTCCTACCCAAACCCACCCATTCTGTGCCAAGGAAGGTGTTTTGTTCATTTGTTTGTTTTGGGGTTGGTTTCTTTTTTTCCTCAGGAAAAGAAAAATTCCAGTGAAATCTCTTCAGGCCTCAGCTCAGAGACTTAAAACTTTGTGTGTAGCAATATTGTTTAATTCCTTTGCCAAACATGATAGATCACATATATTTATTGCTGCTCATGTGGACTCATGTGGTAAAGCCTGAATCAAATTTAGACTTTTCCTGTGTTATGGTGTGATTTAATCCAGTGTTGTAGTTCACTGCTCATCTGTATTTACAGAGTAAACTACAATAAATGCTTGGTGGTACTGGCAGTCACTGACCAGATTCAATAACCATTGACTGAAGAAAAAAAAAATAGAGAAACTGGCTAGATTAGAGAGTGCACAGCATGGTCAGAAGAATGATGCATTTCTGATGAGCATGCAGTTGATTTAAGAGCACAATACCCATCTGAATCACCTAAGTCAGCATATGAATTTATACTTTGCCCTGGAGGCTTTTTTAAAAATGTATCTATTAAACTACTTGAGGAACAAATGATGAAACAAAAAAACAAAAAAGGCCTAAGCTTCTGTGACTTAGAGTCAAGGAAGTGTGTTGCAGAATTCAGATCTGTGCTTCATTTCACCCAGTCTGGATGTGAGAAATCCATCTGGTCTAATCATCATTAAGAGGGATGAAGCATCAGTTCTTCTGATGAGGGGGTTTCCATGTGAAATGGCTGTGTGGTCTGCTGTCAAAATATCTTTTTGTCAAAGAAAAAATGTTTTAGGTCTGGCCATGAAAAAACAGTAATTCTTTTCCTACAAGAAAGAATAATGTGAAGTTTAATTAAGGAAAACAAAGTCCTGGAATGCTGGACCTTTCCCAGCTGGACACAGTGATTCTGAAAATAAGACTGTATGCAGGTATGGTATACCAGAAATCGTTGTTGGCAGTTGTGATTGAACATGCAGTTTTAAAATCTTTCCCTGTTAAGGCTGAACTTTTTTGTCATTGTTTTGCGGTCCTGAATGCTCTCCTGGATGAATCAGTCATTTGGATCTCATAAAATCCAGAAAGACCACCCAGAAAGTGCATCCCTGAAGTCATATAATGTGTTTTTTATTGAAGTATTTCCCAAAGTGTGTCCAGTGATAAAGATATTGAACTGATCCAATTTCAGATCGCTCCCAAAGTAGGCAGAAATAAAAGGGAATGGAGAGTGGTATTTTAGCACCATTTCCAGTCACCAGGCACTAAGTTCAAATTCTCAGGAAAGTGAAATCCAGTAGGTACCCCACCTTGTCTGCTCACACATCCTACATAATTTAGTTTCTAATTTAGTCTGTATTTAATAATGTTTTCACATGATGTTTGTTTCACCTTTATAATACCAAAACTGTTGTTTAAGGTAGAACATTTTATTTCCTATTGGAACCAATGTCTTAGTGTTTTCTAACCCCTCTCTGTATTCCATATTTCACCTTCTGTTTTAAAATATTGTGGTTACAAATCACACCCAATTTACAGCAGCAGGAGTGTAATTAAAAATAATAGCCACAGCAGATGTACTGAAAAAACAGTCTTTCCCTATACCAGTTAATGACAGTTCTTGTGCTAATCTGAATGCAAAACATGCTCCCTTAAAGGCTTCTTCCAATATGAAAGGGAATGGAAACCCATTAATAACTATATTCTACTGCAAGGTTTTGAAAAATGAAGGAAGACCTCCCCTCCCCATCCCTGTCTCCTGCAAATTGCATCCCTGGTGTCTGGGAATCTGTAAAATGCTGATGATTTATGCCACCAACAGTTTCCTGGTCCTTGAGAAACAGCAATGGAAAGCGTCACAGAAAGTCTCCAGGGATTCAGGCACAATCATCTTCAGTGGAAGAACTGAGCGGAAGGATATTTGCTGTGCAGTGTTTCTCAGATCATGGTAAATAGAAAGTCCAGGAATGAAAGGGAAAAATGTATAAGTAAAAGGCGGGAAAGTCTGTCAGTTCAAGGTGAAATATTCTTATTTTCCTCAGAATCCCTAGCTGAGGAAGATTAGGGCTGCAGAGACAGTGTTAAATCAAATTATTTTGAAATGTCTGAGGTTAGTAAAATGAAATCCTGAAATGCTTCAAGGAGTTGAAAATGAGATCTAAAACCTCTAAAAATTTTGACATTTCTCCAAGAAAATGCTTTCCTCTTCTACTTCAAACTGAATCTTTCTGCAGGAATACATGAATTTCTGTCGACATGTACTAGATATGCCTGGATGAAATGGAGTAATTTTGACATTTTTATTTATAATCTTTTTTTTAATTACTATATACAAAATTAATTTTAGAATGAAGCATAATAACAATTTAAATTAACCAGACATGCTTATTTTGAAAATCTGCTGTCTGTGTGGACAGAAAGAGATGATTCTATGCTACTACAGTTTTCCCTGCAGCTAGATGAGAAAAATGAAAATAGAAACAAACAATTGAGATAAAGCACAGCACTAGCATGAAGTGCTCCCCCAGGGGTACTACTTTGTCATTTACTTTTATTCTGAGTATTGCTTGGAAGTGGAGTGAACAGATTCATCCCATCAGCAGAATTTCAGGTTTGTTGGTGAGGTTTTATGGGAGGCTACTAAGAGAATTGTCAGGCTCCCTTTAAGTCGTTCTTCCATTAAGGGAAGACAGAGCTCTTTGTGCAATCATTCTGGCAGCTGGATGTAAACCCCGAGTGTATGGGGAGGGTAGTTTGCCATATCTGCTTTCCACAGACCAGTTCCAGTTGGAAGACACAATTAAAGGTCATCTAGTCCAAGACCCCTACAAAGACCAGGGACTTCTTCAACCAGATCATGTTGCTCAAAGCCCCATCCAACTTGATCTTGACTGTTTCCAGGGATGGTGCATCCCACTGACTCTGGGCAAGCTGTGCCAGTGTTTTACCACCCTCATTTTCACTAGGCTGAAGGAAAGCACTCATGAAACAAATCCCAGGCTCCTTCTTGACATGCACAGTGTGGTTTGGTCCACAAGCAGTGACCAATGAGCCAAGGTTCTTTGTTTGGGCAAAACATCAAGTTTATTTTTCTTAAGCTGGGCTAGTCACTTCAATTTTTAAACATGGCATAACCAATACTCAAACAAAAATGGACTGTCTTGGTAATTTGGGGAAAGGGAGACAATTCTAGGAGCATCATTTTGTACAAGGAAAACCTCCAGTCCATGTGAAGTGAACTTTCACTGAGGAACTCCAGCTGAGCGTTTTAAGCCTGAGAAGGTTCATTCACACTCATGCTTTTCCTACCACTTCCATAAATTAACTCTTAGATGAAGCACCATCTTAAAGCCATTTTAGCAATTGGGCTTAACAGTTATGCCAATTGTCTCCATGTCCCTTCTGCTACTCTTCATACAGACACTATATGATGGAATCACAGGAACCTTTGGTTTGGAAGGGACTGTAAAGATCATCTAACCCCCCCTGTCATGGGCAGGGACACCTTCCACCAAACCAGCTTTTTCCAAATCCCACCCAAACTGGCCTTGAATATGTCCAGGGATGGGGCAGCCACAGTTTGTCTGTGAACCTCACCACCCTCAAAGTGAATGTTGCCTTCCTATGAAGAAACTTTAGAGGGGGTAGGCTGGACTGCTCAGAATTCAGTGGAGGTTAGAAGGTGGGGTGAGGGACCTTAGCCGTGCTGGCCACGTGGTCTTTATTAATGGGTTTGTTAGGTGAGGGGTAGTGTTATGATGCCATAATGATTTTTGCTTTTTCATATATTCCTCTCATATCCCCCTTCATGTACACTTTTATGCAGCCTCTATGTATCTCTAGTGCTTTTAGCCCACATACTTTTAATTCCCTAAGTTTGATAACGAGCTTAGACCCAAAGTTCTGTTAGGCCAAGAGACTAAACATCTTAGAAACTTCGTAGTTAGGGGGTCAGTGAGCCCCAGACTCAAGGTCCTCTCCAGAACATATTCTGTAAACTAAGATAGACCCATGCAGGGGGGACATTACTTATGAGGGGGCTTCTCTTGAGCCTCCCATTGAGAAATCTGTGATAGATATGCTAATATACAAGGTCTATAATTGTATAAGTAAACCATTGTGGGGGTGGGGCTTTTGCAGGGAATTCTCCGGTGTGCATTCTCCAACGTGCGTTCCGCGCATCAGTCCGGGGGGGCATTCCTGATGGGTGCTCCTGCCTGGATCTAAGGATCCTTAATAAACTCCGAGGTAAAATCCCTTTTTCCCCTCTAACCGTGCTTGGCTTTTAATCCTAAGCCCAGGGAAAGGAATCATTAGGTGGCCATAACTTCATAAGAGAGAGACAAAACAAGGATGATGAGGGAGTGGAGGTGAAGGATAGTCCAAAAGAGATTGTTTTTATTGCATCATGGAGGCTTCTCTGCTGCATCCCTGGACAGCCACAGCTGCCAGCTCTGACAGTCTTATACAGCCACTCATGACTGTCATCTGTTTGTAGTTCCAAAACTGGTTCTTGCACACATATTCAAGAGACTGATCCATGCACTGAGTGGAGGTAATTATTTACAGTTCTGTGCAGAAAGGGGGCTTCAGTGGCAAATTCACAAAGCCAGCACTACAAGTACCAGAACTTTTCCCTATTTTTATATTTTAGTAAACAAAGGAATTAGTGTTCATTGACTACAAGTTACCAGGTTCTCTTAATAATTAGTATTATGTCTGCTGCTGGGTAACGATCATCTCTCTTCTCATGCTGCATAGTCTGCCTGCTCAGTCTTGCCCTTCTTTTCAGTCAGTGATTTTACCTTTTACCCCACCAGAGCTGATTCAGCACAATTGCTGTGCTGGCTTTATTAGTTTGTTCCTTGTCTTGGGGGTTCTGCCAGATGTCCTTGTGCCCATAAAATCTGCATTCTTAGTGCCCACCATCAGTGGTACATCCCTCTTTCCAAGCCCTTCAAACTCCTCCTAGCTGAGAGATCACTGAAGCCTGTCAAGCCCTAGCCTCGACATGGCAATTCTGCAAAAAAGTATTTGTCTTTCCAACACCTGAATATCACTTAGAGCTTGTTGGCTACTTTCTGTTCCACAGATTAAATCTCTTTTCTTGTTGATTAAATGTGAAAGTACACCAAGATCAAACATCAAAGAACATCCTTTCCTAAGAAAATTTTTACATATTCCACATTTTGTAACAATTTCTCTTTGAGATTCATTTAATCAATTTCTTAGACTAGTCTGATTCTTCTGATTTCAGTATCCCCAAGTAACATAAACACATACACTGGGTAACTCTATAGATGCAAACAAACATCACCAAAACACTAAGTAACAAAGATAAACATTTCTTGACCCATAAACTCAGATCAGGGAACCAGGATGTCAACCAGTTCCAAATTTCAGGAAAACCATAACAAGTGTCTTCCTTTCAGATGGCCATTTTCAGAGTTGCCTGTAACTGAGTGTTTAACACTGCTAGAGCTGTGAATTGCCCCAAATGATTGGATAAGTTGTAGGATGAGAAGTCCCTGTGTTATCTTGAGGCAACAACAACATATTATGAACACTATCAATTCTAGAATTTCCAGATCTACTCAGCAATAAAAAACTCCACACTGATAAATGCCTACTAATAGTAATGTAAGTCCCTGTGGAAAATCTAAATGCTCCCAACACTTCCTTCAGCTCAAGTGCAATTCATTTAAGATTTTCAGTCAGTTGTAGTTTAAGATCTTGTAGTTAAGGTTGTCATGAAATCCACTTATCTTGTTCAGATACTGGGGCCTTTTTTACCTGAGTGTAATGGATCCAGGAATTAATTCCTGCTCTTTTGCAGCTGTATATATCTTCAATAACACAGCATAAGGATCCTTCTACTGTTCTTATAAGGGTCCATCTTTCCAAGTTCACACATAAACCTGTGCCTTTCAACCACCTGGGTGAAAGCTGCAGATGACCACTGGTTAAGATACCTACACAGAGAGGACAAAACCCACAAGGGAGATAACAGATAATTTTTCAACATATCATCACCTTTCATATGCATTTGATCACCTTCCATCACCACAGTGTCAATTGGACATAATCTGTCATTCAGAATTTCAAATGGGCTCACCCTCCCTAAGACATGGGGCGATTCAAATTCTTATTAAAGCAATAGCTAATACATCTTCCCCCTTCATGTGGGTTTCTTGATACAGTTTTGCAATTTTTTCTGATAGTCTGATTCATCCATTTTTCCTTTCCACTAGATTGTTGTCTCCAAGGGGTGTGCAAATCCCACCTAAACGGAAGGAGTTTAGACAGTCCCGTCCCTGCCACTTCTGTGGTGAAATTAGGCCTTTTGTCTGAAAAGAAGCCCTCTGGAATTCCAAATCTAGGAATTATTTCTCCCAGTAAAATTTCAACAACCTCTCTGGCTTGACTGGTGTGGCAAGGGAAAGCCTCTGGCCATCCTGAAAAAATATAAATTATAGCATCCACTTTTAGGTAAATCAGAGAAACCAATTTCCCCTGGAGTTATTCCACCTTTTCCCTCTCCCACACAGGCTTTCCTTGTTACTATAGCTGCATGGAACTGCATCTTTGCTTCTATAGCATGTCTTTTGATACTGCTTGTTGTAATATCTGAGTTTTCCTTCCATCATTTTCGTGAGACCTTCTTGATTCATAATGTGTGAGTCTGCACAGGCAGTCAGGACAGCCACAAACCCATGGCTAAAACACAAAGAGTAAATTTATTTCTGTTTTTCTCACTTAACTGAGGGATTCCCAAAGCAAGCCCTGGGCAGAGGCTCAATAACAGACACTGTTATGCTCAGCCCATGCCAAAGGCTGTTGTTCACACTGGGTTATCAAGGATTATTCCCAGCTGCAAGGTCACTTGGATGATTTACAATCCTCCTCGATAGTCTTCTGCTTTTAACTCATTCCTCCCAAAACAAAGTCGTCCACCAAACTTCTGAAAATATTTTTTTCAATTTCTCAGTGTTTCTGCAGATAGATCTTCTCTCATCCACACATTGCAACACAATTACACTTTTAATGTTACTTTGCCATTGTTCCAAATCTGTTAGAAATACATTACTAAACAGAGTAGCGCTTGTTTTGGGTTTTATTTCATTGTTTTGGTGGGGTTTTTATGATATCTGTGGTGTTACTCTCCAGCATAGCTGCACGTTTCTTTCTCTTTTTGGATTTTTCCATCTCAGATACAAGAGGCTCTCTCTGCTCATCCACCAAAATACAAAATAAAGCAACTTTTAAATCCAAAAAAATCAAGTAAGTGTTTGTCCACACTTACTTGGCTTATTTCTCTTAAATCCTCTACCAGCCCATACTCCTGAGAACTTCTTTATTGACATTAAATTCGGTTAAGTAACATTCAATACCACCTTCAGGATATCATGCTCGGGCTGCTATGAGGTCTAGCTCATTGACAGATTTGAGCCTTTCATGGCCTTTTCTTGTGACATGTGTAGGTGTACAGAGTTTTCCAAAAAAAGTTATTTGAGCATTTAATTTGCATTATAAATTTTGTCTTAACAAAGGGAGGGGACATTCTGGTATATAGAAACCAGTGAATCAGTTTAGTGTCTCTAATCATCCACTCCATGAGTCATAAGAATGCATGTAAAGCTCTTTTTTCCCACTACCTTAACAATCACTGCTGTAACGTTACTAAGTGAGCCCTTGTGGTTTTTACTGAATGTGTGGCTCTGCTATCAGCCAAAAACCTATTGCTCTGTTCATTGGTTTTACTGTAACTAGGGGATCTGCTGGGCATTCCCCGATACTTCTTTTTCCCCAGCCCCTTGTACTTGTAAAAATTTCTCCAGCATCATAACATTTACATTTTTTAAATGACTCTGCCTGCCTATAAGCAGCACATGGATTTTGGCCGTGTGTGTGTATGTTCACATACATTTCATAGCCCAGCCCCTCTGTATATCCTTCTTCTTTCACCTTCTTTAACACCAATCTCTTTTCTTCCACAGCAAAACATATTCAATGTAGACTACACATCCCCCCCTCAGTTAGGATTATGAGTCAGCACAACAGTTTCCAAAAGCTGATATATTCCTTCCAGATTCTCTCAATAGGAACCAGCAGATCATTTCCAGTCCAAAAAATTTGAAGTAGTAAAAGGTGCATATGCAAAAACTGGCCAGCCTTCTGTCCCCACTGTTTGTCTTACATGTGCCTGTATCACTGGCAGAGTATGTCCCTGAGCCCAGCACGCAACAGGACTAAAATCCTCATTTCCCTTGTGTTCATTACTTTGATCTGTATCCTTTTGATTCATCCCCTCTGCAAGATACAATCTCCTGCCTCTTTCCCCTCCTCCTGCGTACACAGCATCAGCATATCTGTTCCAAATTTACACGTTTTCTCAATATCTGGATCTCTATACAATGTCACAAAAACATCAGCATAAAACAAACCTCATCGCATTTACCAAGTCAACAACAACAAAAAAAAACTCTACAACACATTTTCCCCATTGTCCAACTTATAAGGTGACTGACATTGATTGCAGTGAGCATTAATCCCTTTTTTTGCTAAAAATTTATAAAGAGTGAAAAGTGTTGGTAGTCACAGTGCTGGCTTTGAGGGTTTGCCACCCAGTCCCTCCTTCTGCACAGAACTGTAAATAAATCAAATCCCTTGACTCTGTGTCTGTATTGGTCTGTTGTACACCAGGTGAAAGAGCCTATTTTGGGGCAACACATTCACAGCTCTGGGACGAATAAGAGCTTCTATAACACCTTGTGTTGGAAGCAGCATGACCCCATATATGTTGCCATTGTGGAAATGCTAAGTAATTTCACTGAACTTTTAGCCATGTGATTCACCACCCTTTCCAGCACCTTTTGTTCCCTCGTACCCCAGGTACACCTGACACTGCTGGGCAGTTGTGAACAACCAGTAAGGTAACTCACTTGTGTGCACATCATCCTGGATTACTTACACAGCTTGAGTGAAACCAGTGTGGAGTGTCCTGCTCTGTGACAGCTGCAGTGGTGTAGAGATAATAGTAATAATGTAATCACTGATGGGGGAATGGACAAAACCAAACCAGCTGATCAGTGGGTCCTGTAGGTTCAAGGTGGATGGGATGGTGTTAGATTTTCCCACAGCGGCACTCGTGGTGCTGTGCTGTGCTTCTCTCGGGTCTTAGCAGCACACCTGGTTTTGGCTGCTGCCTAGCAGTGTTTGAACAGAACCACCTTCCACCCACCCACCCCTGAGGCTCTTAGGCTGGGGGTAGGCAAGAGGTTGGAATGGGACATCACCAGGACACATGACTCAAGCTGACCTGAGATATATTCTATACTGTGTCACTTCATGCTCAGCAACAAAACCCAAGAGAAAGGAGTCTTGGTTGGGGGTGCAATAATTTTTGTTTATCTACTGGAACAAACATTACATGTTCTGAGGCCCTGCTTCCCAGAAAGCAGCTGGCCACCACATGCTGATGGGAAATAGAGAGTAAATATTTTTTGTTTTCCTTTGTTTTCATGTGCTACCTTTGCTTTACTTTATTAAATTGACATAATTTCAGAGATCCGTGAGTTTTTATTCATATTTTGTCCACCCTGCCCCACTGGATAGGGGAAAGGATGGAGCCCCTTGGTTAGTGCCAAGGTCAACCACCATAGTACAGAATTGTCCTTCAGCTGGTTCAAATTTTTGGTTCATCACCCTGAAGTAAAAGGCATTAAGCAAGGCAGATCTGCACGGCTGGGAAAGCCTGGCATCTGAGCACACATTTCAGGTGGCAGAATGTGCACAGGAAATGATAATGAAGTAAACGATGCCATCAGCTTGAAATCATGAGCGCTTTCAGTAAACTGGGCATTTTTGTTAGAAGAGTCTGTCCCTCATGGTTCCTTTCCAACTATTCCTAAGTGGCAAAGAAGGCACTTAAAAATTTTGGGGAGCGGCAGAGATTTCTTCAGGATGTGGTAATGTACATGTGGAAAGATTAAGAGCTGCAAAGGTTGTGTGCCTGCAGGACAGCAAAGGATGGAGTGACCACTGCCTTGCACTCAGTGAGATGCTGCAAGGAGACTAAACTCTGCTCTGTGCTACACCTTGAGCAGCTGTTTAGCCAGGTGAAGAGTAGATGTGAAAAACTATTCTAATTTACACTAGACGAGTAGAGAGTGAAAAATCAAACACCATCCTAAGGGTGTAACATTTGGATGCTCAGAGGCCACAATGATACAGTTTATGAACCTGGATTAAGGCCCAACAGCAGCCTCTGAACTCCATCAGCATGATAAATGCAACATTCAACTAACTTGAATAACAACAAAATCTGGTGCTGACAGATATCATATGGACATGCTGTTTCCTTTTTTGTGTGTGGTTTTGTGTGCACAAACCAAAGAACTCCCTTTGTTATTTATTTCCATTTAGACACAATATCCCCCAATTCTGCCCATCATTTACTGTTCATGTGGGGACAGCTTTGTCAGTCATGTGCCTCCTACAAGAAACTCCTTCACCCTGGAAGGTGCAGAGACACCAACAATCTGACGGGGGAGTCTTCCCACTTTGTCTCAAAAGACACATGAAAGAAGTGAACAAGTAACTTTGTATTTTAATAAGGTAAGTGTCAAACCTTGCTTGTGGAAACAAACTCGGTGAAAGAAGGCTCCAGCTCACCTCCCAGGTGCCTCTGCCTCCCAGCAAGATGCCAAGTGACTGGGGCAGCCTGCTAGAGAGACCATGTCTGTACCAGAGCCTGCAGAGCCGCTGGAGGCAGCTGCTCCAAACCAGCAACAGCAAAGGCCTTAATCTCAGACAGAACGTGTGGGTTTTTTTGTTTTGGTTTTTTTGTTTTTGGTTTTTTTGGTTTTTTTGGTTTTCTG
Organism: Mystacornis crossleyi; assembly: GCA_013400655.1. NCBI lineage: Eukaryota > Metazoa > Chordata > Aves > Passeriformes > Timaliidae > Mystacornis > Mystacornis crossleyi. The sequence goes on from VYZQ01039929.1 coordinate 57,524, forward strand.
GCAGTTCCTTTGAGGAGAAAGGGGGAGAGAGAAATGGACAGGAAATAAACTCTTTTTCAAAAACAACCCCAGGAATGTTCAAACAACTTTTTAGATGTCGAACTTGTATAATGTGGCTGCTCTCCTTCTCCTGACAAAATGTTCATGTTCACATAACCACAAAATGACTTGCTAGAAATAGAAAAATTTATTCTTCATCCTCACAGAGCTATCCAAAACAGCTTAGCTCTTTCCCTTCTCAAATTTGCATCTATAAATATTTAGGGAAAAAATTATTCAAAGGAACAATTTGATTTTAGTTAACCTTAGCTTTCTGTGTGGTGGAAAACAGGCTATCTGCCTGTGTTTTGCTAAATCTTGAACTTTCACTCACAAAAATTAGTTCCCTCACAAGCAGGAACAAATGAAAGTTTTTTTCCTATGACTTAAATGACTAGGAGAAATCATTTAAGCATATCTTCTGTATTTCAGAGTATTAGAGTAAATCAAACATGATTTATCATGGGTTTGTATTTTGTGGCTTGCTGATTCTACTTGTGGTTAGAAGACCAGGAGGGTTCAAGCTCTGCTTGAAGCTTTTGCTGCATTTTAAAATTTTAAAAAGTAGTTTTTCTCCCACATAGTTTAAAATTTGAAATATTTTCTGGATGCACACCTGTGAAAAACACAGAAAAGCAGTGAATCCATCTACCCACTGGTAGTGCTGTCCGAAAGAACAGTGAAGCCATGGATAAATGTGAAAACCTTCTGTCTAGGAAAAGGAACGTTTCCCTCTCCTCTGGTCCTCACATTGCACAGCAGATGATAGCTGTGCTGTTCCAGCAGTCAGGAAAATGCAGAATTTCTAAGATTAAACTGTGCTTCTTTCAGGGGACATGGTTCTGCATGTCCTACAAGAGCAGCTTGCATTTGCTATTCTGAAAGCAGTGAGTAAAAATCAATCTTGCATTGTTCAAGACCAAACAAAGCTTTCCTCTCAGATGCTGCACAGGTAAGCTGAAGGTAGTGCATGGGTATTTTATCCTTCTGCAGTGTGGTATCTGCTGTCAAATTACTTGCACTTGACTGAAATCAGATTTAATTCAATGACCCTTAAAGCTGATAGCAGGCTTCCCTTTGGCTTTGGTCTGCCTTAGACAAAAGGCCTTACGAAGGAAACATAGAGACCCTATCAGGTAAAGTTGGGAAGTGATGCAGAAGAAAAGGCACCAGGTGTATTATGAGCATTTGTGGTCCCTGTGATCCAAAGTAATTCACAGCGGTCACATTCCCTTCTGCTTGTTTTATTGATGTTTAAAGTAATCATAGATAACAACAAACATTTGCCTTTGCAATGACACCAGCTGATAAAATGTGATGGCATTTTATTAAGAATGCAGTCAGCAAGATTGCTTTGATTTGTTGTGTGAAACACGTTAAGTGAAATGAAAACTGCAGTATTGCACTGGTTCAGGAATAGTGTTGCACTTATTTTTAGCAGTTTTGGGGTTTGTGATACTTTTTTTTGGGGGGGGTTGTTTTTGCTTATATTAATAAAATGGTGTGCATGCCAGGAAAGAGATCTTCTGCAGTGTATGGTAGAAGTGTATTGGTAGAAGGACAAATGCTTCACCCTGCAGTGGGTGAATTGCAGTATGTTTAACAATGGTCAATGTCTCTGGTCATTTTGTCATCACACATTTTACATCAAAGCATCAGTATGATGTCAATTATTTTGAAAATATGTGCTACCATATTTGGGTGCCTGCACTGACTTTGTCAGTAACAGCTCTTACAGGAACACCTTTACTTGCACGACACCTATTCCCTGTGTGAAGATGGCACTGTAGGTTTATGAGGTTTGGGATCTTGTTTTAGGTGACTGTGTGTCACAAGGCTAGAAATTACATATTATCATTCAGCAAAGAAGCTTTTAAAAAATTAGGACATTATAAAATTGGATTTTTCACCTCATTGTTATGTGAAAGGAAAGAATAACTTTGAAATAAGTGCTGGAACATGTTGGTGTTAATTTTTTTTTTTTTTTTTTTTGGGTGAACTGAAAGCCAGACATTTTGAAGGCTCTTAACCTGAAGCTATCTTTGTGTCACG
>VYZQ01039935.1:6034-46897 GCA_013400655.1 Mystacornis crossleyi
CCCCCCGGAGCTGGCGGCCGGTGCCCGTGCCGGGCTTCCCCAAAGGAAACTTCGGGAGCGGGAAGCTGGCGGGGGCGGGCTGAGAGGTGCTGCTCCCTCTGGGGTGTTTTCCTGCGGGTGTGCGGGGATGCAGCAGATTCGGGCGGAGGATTCCGGTCCCACGCGGGCTGTCCCTTTTCCTTCAGGGGAACCCTCTCGGGCCCGCTGTCCCACCGGGGCGAGGCCTGCCCGACCCGGCCGCCCGTCGCGGCATCAGTGAATGCGCACACGCCTCCGCTGCCCTCGTTGGCCATTGCGTTGAGACTCCTTCGTGCCACCGGAGCCGGGCTTCTACACGTTGAAAAACGAGACCTGCAGAACTAAAACTCTTAATTTTTTACCGTCTTACCCACCGGGAGCCTCAGCGAGGCCTGGCACCTCCTTGCATCGTATTTACGGCTGAAAACAGAAAACTCCCCATGCCAGAAGAGCCTGCAAGGCCAAGGGTGCATCCACCTCCTCCTGCCCACTCCTCTGCCCTTCTCCAGCCCTCACCCCAGCCTCTCCCTGCTGCCTGTCCTGCCTTGCTGCCGTGAAGGCAGGTGAGGGGGAGCTTTGGGCTGAACGGGGCCGTCTGCAATTGCAAGGGCTGGCAGGGTCTCAGAGAGAGCTGGTGCCATCAGCACTGCCACGCATCGGGAGACTGTCAATCCTGTAAAGGGCATTTAATTATTAATTTTAAGTTATCTTTCTCTAACCAACCCTGTAGAGTGACAGCTCCAGGTATATGTGATTGCTGTAGTGATTATAGGAAAAGCCTAGCTTATCCTTTTAGATTTGTTTTGTCATAATATGGGAATGGCTGGTCCAGGATGGGATGAGATTTTTTCTTTTCCCTGAAGGGATACATTCTTTCCTGGACACGGAGCTTGGACATAGGACAGAACGACAGCTGTGTTCTGCCAATTCTTTTTCCTGCCTACCCAAACTCCAGTAGTCTACTGTACAGGACTGCCAACCCTAGATCAACATGCTTTGCTGTGGCCACGGCACAAGGAGACCCAGATTTTGCACCAGCGTATTGCACAACAATGTACAAAAAGTATCAACTCAGAATTTTAATGACTAGATTTGAAAAAAAGAAAAGGAATGAGGTTTTCTATCTGTATCAAATATAGCTTTACTAGGGAATGAAAAATTGTTCCTCTGCTCTTTTTTCTTGCTGTCTCCAAGTTGATTTTGAAAAGCCAGTACAGGTTGGAGTAGCAGTGTAGTCTTTCCATTTGTAAAACTTGCTGGCATGAACCTTCTCCCTGCCCCCATCTTGGTCCTACTTACATCCCTGAGCATTGCTCATCTGTGCAGATGGCAAAACCTCCTGTTGATTCCCTAATGCTCGCCTCTGCAATGGATGGATGGGCTCAGTTTATTCCAAAGTGAATATAAAACCCTGGGGTTTCCTGAGCAAAGTTGCAGTTTTCAATTTGTAGGTGGTTTTGGTGACACAGAGACAATCCTATCACACAGGATTCCTGTGTTTAAGTTTGGTGCCTGCTTTGTATTCCTCCCTGTTCTTATCTCACAGAAAAGGGGAAAATGCGAATCAAACCACTACACTGTATAAGACACACAGGTTTCTCGTTCAGTTCAGCTGAAAGTTTTCTACTGACTGCTCTGCAAAATTTTCAAAGACTGTGTCAGGATAGATCAGCCTGGCTTGCTGAATGCCCTTATAGCAAAGCACTGACAAAAATCAGAAAGTGTAGAATGAACCCAACCCCAGGCTCCTCTTTCAGGCTTGTTTCCTGGTTCAGATGGGTAACCATTGGGGTGATGGCCACTGGACAAGCTCTCAAAGTAGAAAAAATTAGTTTCAGTGACAACACTCCGGGAGTTGAGCTGAGCATTTGGGCACAGTTATTGATGCAGCTAAAGCTGGGGTCCCTGGGCACCATGTTAATAACAAGATTTCTATTAATGGTTTTTAAAAAATGCTGATAACTGTTTGCAACATCATCACCACATAAGGAAATCCCACAAATGCTAGAGACTCCATGCCAAATAACAGAGACTCCATGAAGGGCAAAATCCTGGCCCCATTGAAGCAATGCCCAAGTCTCATAATGAACCTAGATACTACAAGTGCTGGTAACCCTCTGCAGGGCTACTTCATATCAACAACACAGACAAGGCATTTTTTCCTGTGCTTACCCATTAACTCTAAGGCAGGTATTTTTCCTAATGAAATCAGTTGTAACATTTCTTTGTTCTTTGATCAGATCATCTGAATTACTCTGTGCCCGCATCTATGTTAATCACAGCCGTTTTAAACATCAGCCTAAGTTCCTTCAAAATTTAGCCACAAGTACATGCATTTCCCTTCTCCTGTTGTTTGCTTCCAGTGATGCAAGCTTCATTATTCTTTCATTTCTTCCTCCTTCCTCCCACTCATGTATTTGAGGCTTTCTTACATGCTTTGTAGCTCTACTTCCCACCTCCTCCTCATTTAGATCTTTCCAAAAGAAAGGAGTGTTTTAGAAGACCCACATTTGCAAGGGAAAAATATTAATAGTGGAAATTTTCTCAGAGATCCATTTTTCCTATGCCTGCAAGTGCATCTTGTCTCTCTGTATCAATCCAAGCAATGTTAAATCTCCCATGTAGAGACTGCTTTGTTATCTCTATCTGCCAGATTAAATTAATGGAGATGAAATTCTTACCTCTCTCCAAACTGTGGAGAATTTATGATTTATGCTGTAGAAGTTTTCTGATGTCCACATCAGTCTGTTTTATCTAATGTTCCTTGGAGTTTTTCATTAAGCCTTCTTTTCCTGGAGAGTCAGTAAACCGAAGCTCTCCAGCTAACAACTCCTGGGTTATTTCTGTCTCTTGGCCTGAGTTTGCAGCCCCCAGAGCAGCCCTAGGGCACAGGTGACTCTTCTCCTACCTCAGGAGAAAATGTCTCTGCTGTCTCCTCTCTGCTGCCAGCACAACGTGGTGCTTGCTCCAGGGTCAAACAGATGAGAGGCCCTTTGCCACAAGGATCCCTCTTGGGAAACACTCCAGTCTCAGAGGAGAGGCAGCTCAAAAGGAGCTTGACTGCATCTACTGAATAGCTCTAAGTCCATCTATAAAACCCCTGTGTCTCTTCAAGGCCTTGCTGTAGCAAGATGTGATTATTTATCAAGGAGTGGAGCTAGGTGTTGCATGGGATGTTAACACTGCTCCTGTGTGTGCCCTGCCCCACAACTCCATTGTGTTGTGTTGATACCCATTCCCTTTTTTTACTTCCAAAGTTGTTTATCAAGACTGGGATGTGATGGGAGCTCCCAGGACAGGTAGTGTGGTTAGTGGGGGCCATATGAAATTGAGCATAACTGTGGTAGCAGGTTGGTCACCATACAACTGCTCACTTGTCACTTCCAAAATGTCATTTTGTAGCTGTGCTGTTCAGCCTGTTTGTTTCTTGAACTTGTTTGGTCCCTTTGTTTGAACACAAAGATTGAAATTCCAGTGCTTTAAGCTAGATCACGTTTTCAAGGGCAGGACTCAGTGACTTTTTTCCACTTACCCATTTACCTTTCATATCTGACACTGCAAAACCAGAAGACAAATAAATAAAAAATTCACCTAACTTTTCAGGTATATCTAATATACCTGCATCAGATTGCCTCAGGTTTTTTGTGTGTCTGATTTGAAGTATGATTTCCATAGGATAAATACCTGTGCGGTTCCAGGTCAGTTTGCTGTTGTGTCTCAGATGCACAGGGCACACAGCCCAGACTCTGCACTGGAACACTCCCATTGCCAGTGCTGTACATCCCATCACTCTACCACATAAGGCTGAGCCCCATCAAAGTAAAGAAATACAGGGAGATTACAGTAATGGCATTCCCTCTTTCAAGGTGCTGAATCAAGTCCCACTCACCTTCGCCTTGGCAGACCTTTTATGGACACATAGGGGTACTTAGTTATGCACGTATATGTGTTCTTGCACTACTTTAGTAACAGTGTAAGAGTCACTTCAGCAACAGATTTAATGATCCAAAAGGAAAAAACTCAGGTTCTCTAGTGCACAATGAAACTGGATTTTTCCACTCTTCCTTATTTTGTTTTTGTTAATACCACCTTTAAACTTTGAATTACCCTGCAAGTATTAAGGCTCATTAGCTTTGTTTCAGCTTGCACTTTGTGTTAATAGGACAGCTTTTTTGTAACAAATATGAATAACTTGAATGCTGAGGCTTAAATGTTTAATAAAAGTCAGTAGTAGAACTATATGTAAGGACTTAAAAGAAAGATGATGGTGTTCTTATGGTTACTGCTATATCTCTGGTTGCCAGTGGTCTTTCTGATTTGCCTTCTGCTTATAGCAGGCCTTGAGCTTTTACCTTTCCATGCATGGGATAATCTGATTCCCACATACTATACTAAACACAAGCTCCAGCCAACATACCCCATGCATGTTCCAAGCTCACACATACATGAGAAGAGAGACCTTTAGCCTTCCTGCACGACCCAAACATTTTTAAAACAGAAGAGGCACTTAACCACTTCAGTAAGGCATGTTGGTTAAAAAATATTTCACATGCACTTTTTCTTGTAGTCTTGCCAGCGTCTACTAAATTAAACATCTTCAGATCTAAGCACTTTCAACCCTTTTTGGAATCTTGCTCACAAAAACTTCTGTTTAAATGGTCCTCTGTAAATTCTCTGGTGTCTTTCCTGTCTTGCTTTGCAGGCGCCCACATTTCTCCCAGGGAAATCTCTCCAGTGAGTCTAACAGGGGCCCAGCCAAAACATCACAGTGAGGAGCACTTGCTTTGTTTCCCAAGTGTTTCCTCAAAAATGTATGCCTGGATCCATCTTCTCTCTCCTGGGTACACCTCTTGACAATCCAGCTATTGAAATAGCTCAATGTATGCACACAATAAACATGTCAACACATCACATTCATAAATTATTACAGGCAATGCCAAATCTGCCACAAAGATTTTTCAACTTGAAACTGTAGAAGAGGATCTTCAGTGGCAGAAATGCTTGAAGACTGACTGTGAAAAATAAAGTTATCTGTTAATCTCATGCAACCAGGATCTGAGACAGCATATGCTTTATGGTTAGTGGGAAAAAAACATGATGAGTATTGAGAAGCAGAATTTAGAATAATGTAAAACCACCAGAAAATATTTATGAAGCTATTCTGCTGCTTCCAAAGTTAGTCCTAGCTGTCTCTCTGATGGAATCATTAGGAAGCATGGTAGTCTTCAATGTTTTGTAAAATTAGCTTTCCTTTTCAATTCCTTGATCAGTCATCCTGGAATTTACACAGTAGTTACAGGTTGTTACTTTGGTTGCAACCACAAAAATTCAGTCAGTTTTTTCTGGTTGTTCTAGCCTGAGACAAAGGGATGCTCACTATGCTTCCTCATTCACATCAGTGTCTGCTTCCCAGGCCTTTTGCCTTCTCCGTGGTTCTCCCACTTCTCACCCTTCTCAGTGTGGCACCCCCCATGCTGCCCTCCCACCACGCTGCTGAGCACAGGCAGGTGCACCTCCCTACGTCTGACTTGGGCTGGGTTAAGGATTTTGCTCCCTGATGTAGCTCTGCTCTGCCTCTGAAGCAATGGTGCTGAACCACCATCATGCCCTGTGTGACAGCACCAGTCTCCTTCAGCCAAAGGTAACCCTGCTCAGCACAGACCACTGCCTCCGGTGAGGAGGCAAGCAAATATTTAACATAGAGATGGATTAAAGATACAGAGCATCCCAGTTTGCTGTGGCTGAGGAACAGTCAGAAAGTGCTATGATGCTGCTCCAAGTGGCTTCCGCAACTGTCCTGACAGATCTCCCACAGCTCTCTGCCAGCTCAGCAAATTCAGCCACTCCATCCCGAAATCTGCTTCAGGGGCTTTGGGCTGCCACAGTGTCTCAGACCTGGGTAGAACAGCACATGCAATAAAGTCAAAAGAGTATTACTTTGGGATTTGTCAAAACTTAGGGCTTTACCTGCCATGATGGCTGTTCCTGACAGCTTCCCAAGACATGGCTTGGGCAAATGATGTCAGTTTTAGCTCTACTGCTGCCCAGGGCTGTGGAGGAACAGTTTCAGGTCTGCTCTGGTGTTGTGCTGATTTGCTGTGTGCCACTGAAGCTAAGCATTCACCCTGCAAGCCTGTGTTTTGAAATTCCTATGTCACTTCATCTGGCTTTGAGTTTCCCGGGTATGTAGATCTGGCTCCTTCCAGCAGTGTTTTTAGCAAGGCCCCATACACTGGCCTTCACTGCAGCTCTCACCAATCAGCCATTTTAATTATGGCAGATATTTTTTCACAGCATCTTAGTTATTCCACTGGCTTTCAAGTTCTGAGATGAGTGGCATCTAATTATCTGGGTCTCTTTTTTTCCTCTGCTTCTGATACTGTCTTGTCTTTCATTTATGTAAAGGGTAAATGAACAGGAAATAGATTTTTACCACTGTTCTGTTAGTTCAATATGCCAGCCACATATTCAGTACTTTTCAGGTATTGATACTTGTATCAAAATGAACAAACTGCAAGTAAACAGCATGGTGGCAACAAACAATAAAGTACAGTGTGGACTTGTGGGTTCATTATTTTTGTCTTGAGGTTTGATTCAGGTTAAATCTTCCCTCTCATTGCCTGCAACAATTCCTGTCCTACTCACACCCCAATGGTTCTGGCTATGCAAGAGCTGCTGCATTTTGTGCCTTCACCTTGTTTCTTCTCAAGAGGGAAAGCTCACAGATATTAGCCCCTGTACCTGATACAAGCAGTAGGGCTGGAGTATTATACAGCAGAAATAAAATCTCCACATTTTATTGGGATGAATCAAAAACAGAGATCAAGTTATCTTGTAAACTAGCTTTATGTGCATCTTTTTATAAAATGTAAGTCATAATAACACAGTTAATCAGGAAACAGAACTTCTTCTGCCAATTTTTTGCTTTTCTTGCTTAAAAGTTTATGCTGCAAGGGCAGTCCATCTGGTTTAAATTGTAGGATGGAAATCACAAGATCAACCCACCATTCCCTGACTTGTAATCCTGGAAAAGACTGGAAGTAGTTTGGTGACATAATGTTTCCCTGCCTCCTGTAGGAATAAATCTCCAGGTTCAGAGTAGATTGCAGCAGGCAGTAGAGTAATTTCAAAACATAGACCCAAGGCACAGAGTTGGCAGCTGATTCAGGTTCCTAGTAAGTCAGTGGCTGGCATTCATGTTGAGGTTCAGGCTATTATAAATTAAGCAGGAATTAGCTGTGCAATCTACATTCAAGCCCAAACTTGGACATCACATCCCATGAAGTCCAGCAGACACCTGGATGTCTGGATGTGGTCTCCAAGCATTTTGCCCTATAGAAGAGGTGTTAATAGTGTGGTTCCTTCCACAGTCTGCTGAATACAAATGCAAATGAATGCTGTGTGTGCGGCCATTGCAGAATTATTTGTTGCATGGTGTTTTGTGGTGATAGTCTCGGTACCATTAATGTACTACCTCTCAACATTCATGCAGTGAAACATTATTGTCTCCATTTCACGGGGGAGGCAGGAAGATGCAAAGACTCAGTCACACAGAGAGTCTTAATTCATCTAGGAGTTGAGTCCTCAACGAGTGCTGCAACAGCAGAGCCGGTCGTTCCCTTGCCGAATTCAGTGTGACAGGCCGCTACTGATATCTGATGCCTAAACAGCACTCTCCTTGCAGAGTTCCCAAATCCCTTCACAAAGGTGGCTGAATAGCCTTCTTCCCAGTTTGCAGGTGGCAAATGGAAAACACAGACAAATCCCTATGAAGGTGTCTTACCCACAGCAATGAATTCCTGAGTCAAGAGAAGGAAGGTTTCACCAGGTTTGTGAAATGCTTTGAGATAGCTGGGTAGGACATTTACCAAATTTTAAGGCATGACTAAATACAGTTGCTGTTTGTTCATGAACTGTTACAGGATGCTATGTCTAATCACAGTGGAAACTTAAGAAATACCCGTGTGTCCTTGGTTGGTCAGCAGCAGGATGGCTCGGACGTGCCAGGATGACAAAGCGCTGGATGTTGGTCTGCTTCAACCACTCTGGACAGACCCGGTCACGTGGAATCGATAAGGGCTTTGACGCTATCTGCCTGACTTATATAGGGTGTGGAGCAAGTTGTCATTTAGCCTCTTGCAGATAACTGATTTGGCCACTGCTTTTCATTACTAAGTAACCATCAGGATAAACAGAGATTTATTGCTTTTAAGGCAATGAGGCAAGTGATGCACACTTCACATGCCAAAGCAGACACTGATTGTTCTTCCAGTAACACCTGGGGTTTTTATTAGTGAATAGGACTGAAAACAGAGCTGGAGATTTGAACTCCTGCCTGCTTTAAGAGACATCATATCTAGAGGCAGGAACATCATAGCTCGGATCTTTCTCTACGGTGGGTCACCTCACAATGTGGGACACAGTTTTTTCCCTCTTCTGCCATTAATGTGTATCTGGACTGATGCCACTGATGCCACACATCCAGAGATCACTCCAGAGATATCCATGTCCCTGTGCTTGGGGAAGGAGCACAGCCTTGGAGTGGGTGGGAAGGGACTGTGGGGCTGGTGGTGGCTCTTGCACTGTGCGACTGCAGGCAGAGAGCAGAGGCTGGGGTGGCAAAGGGCTGGTAGGGTCCTGACTGTGGAGCATCCACTCCTCTGTGTCTGCACTCAAACATGGGGGATAATAACATTTTTCAATGTTTTCCTTCACAGAGCACAACTCTCAGGAGCAAGTGGGACCATTGTTAAAACTAGACAAGATAACACTACAATAAAATATTTGAAATAACAGAGGAAAATACGAATGCTGTGGCAGATGGGAGGCCACAGCCTGTGGACTCCAGCCAGCAGGTCCTGGCACTTATTTACCCGTGAAATTTTGGTTCTGTATCTTTTCTGTCACTACTGGAAAATGAGGTTATGACCCTTGGACTTGGGAGGCACAGACTCTGCTGCAGACTCTCTGAGACTTTGGGGTGGATGTATGGCCTCTTGCTGGTTCAGTCTTCTGTGAAATGGGGATAACAGTTCTTCCTTACTTCACAGAGCCTCTGCAGAGATAAACATTAACAAGCATGAAGCCCTTAGCTACCAAAGTGATGAAGTCTACTTAAGGGCAGTAAATTGAGCAGAAGACAGTGTTGCGTGAGGGTGCTGGTTAGCCTGCATTGCTGTGGAGTTCAGCAGAGAGCTGCTGCTCACTGGCTCTGACATACAGCGTGGTTGCCACTTTCGCCAATACCGAGATTATAGCCTCAAGTCACCAGAAACTCCACAGCTACCCCAGAACATCTGGTGCCTGGCATCAGCTATCAAAAGGTTTTATCCCCAAGACCCTCTTGCATGTATGCTCAGGTTTTGCAGGGGCAAGTGTGGAGGTTGCAGGCAGCATCTCCAAGCCTACTGTACCATTGGGTCTCTCATGCGTCTACCGAGAAACACTTGTGCAACTAACGTCAGGGTTTTTACAGTATTTGTTCAGAATACTTGGGTTTATTGTTGTTGTGGGAACGACAACTGAATTTCCTGACTTTGCTGCAGACTGAAGTCTCTGCACAGAGTAACATGGTCCAGGTGAGAGGGGGGCAGGGCTGTGGAGTTGGTGACAGCATTGGGCATGGTCAGGAGGTTGGTGCTGTGAGCCTGCTGAATCTGGAATTGAACTTAGATGATCTTCCAAAAAATATGCACATGATATTTTGCCCAGCAAGCATGCCTTCCAGCCATGCAGTCCTCTGCTCTCAAGTGTTGCTTCCTGCCTCACTTCTGCAGGAATACCATTATCTCTGAGGCTCATCCTCACCAGAAAGGTGGATTACAGAAAGACCTTTTGCTTTTGACAGTAACTAAAGATGGAAGAACCACCACTGGGCAAAAACATTCAGCCACATTTTCCTGGAAATGTCTGTTCCTGGAAAATGCAATGTGTTGAATAACAGTGCAGCCGTATACTGAAATATGAAGGACTTGGCCTAAAGATCCTTCTGAAAAATGCCTAGTTAGCTAGTGCAGGCTGGGTTGCTTCAGGTAAAAATCAGAAATGCAGCAAAATTCTTATTCTTCAGAAAGATGTTTTCTGAGCCACGTGGCTAGAACATTTCTGACTAGGGTGATTCAGGAGTCAGGTGCTCAGGGGAAGTCAGGCTCAGGGAAAGCACCCTGCCTGCACAGCTCCGGAGGTGCTGCTCGTGCCATGGGGAGTGATGGCTCTCGTCCGTCTGTGTGCTGCACTTCCCTGTGCTAATGAGGACAGGACATCACCGGGGCAAAGACTGCTCCTGCACTGCTGTACACATGTGCAAGGTGCATATGGTGCTGCTGTGGTTTTAATTCACTTACTGTGCGTTAGAATGTCTGAGAATGGCTATACTGGAGGATATACCAGCATTGTGCTTGCCAGAGGGGAAACAGAACAGTTCACTCTAGGATACACAGAGATAGGAAACAGCAGAGAGTTCAAGGCTCTGCACTTCTCACTGAACTTCCTTCCCTGGACAGTGTTACAGCTCCACAAACACACCTCCTTAGGCTTCCCCATCCAAGAGGTGTCCTCTGTGTAACTTGCTTGCATCAGAGTTAGCAGTTTAAAATATTCAGATATGCCTCCCACCTTTTTTTTTTCTCCTTTCCACTGATACTAGAAATATAGATAACGTCCCTCTGCAGGCAGCTTATCAGGCAGGAGTGTTTGGGTGAGCTGTGAAAAGCAGCACATTCACTAGTTGTTAGAAAAATCCCCTAATGCTTGCATAGCATTGTTCCGAGGTGTGTAAAGACACACACATATGTTATGGCTCATTACGGGAAACGCACCAAAAAGAGCAGTTACACACAGACACTGCATTTAAAGCCATTTGCTGCAGGATTTTCAAGGAAAAATTGAAAGGGAAATTTACTCACGGAGAGCAGGCTTTGCTTTGAAAACAGGCTTGCTGAGCTCAGCCTAAGCAGTTTGGAATCAAGGTCTCAATTCTCTGCAGGAGGGACCTCAGGCTCTTGTCCTGTAAGAGATTCGGGGATTACAGAATGGCAGCACAGCAGAGGAAGGCGATACTCTGACATGACCTGCTGCCAGTGCCCTGTCAGTCATTTCAGCCAGGGGCTCTGCCCAGCCCGTCCCTGCCCCGGTGTGGGGGTCTGAGCAGGTGTTTTGGGGCCCATCCCAGCTCAGCCCCTGCCCAAGGCTCTGCTGGGAGAAATGCTCAGGCTTTGCCCCAGCTCAGGCTGTCAAAGCCACTTGACCCTGGCAGCAAAGGTCACCTGCCTGCTCTACCATGTCTCCAAGACCTGGAAAGGGGAGGTGACATCAGGAAAAATGGTGCCACAGGCAAAGGAGCAAGAAAACAGCTGCAACCTGAGGACATGATTGTCAATTCCACTTCTTCCCTACTCCATGTCCTGCCAAGTAATGAAATGAAGGGGACATAGGGACATCAAAGAAATCAGCATGATGTCTCTGCCACGTCCCAAAGATACTAAAAGCAATCTGGAAGAAACCTCCTGGGAGGTTAAATCGGCAAGCCATGACTTAAACTATAAAGGGAGAAAACTTTCCTCAGGAAGCAGAAAACACTGGGTCCTCAGATGGATCAAACAATCAAACCCACTCATTTGCCTTTTTTTCTTCAAGTCAAGAATGAAGCAGGGCATATGAAATATTTTTTAAAAATGAAATCTTCACATTACTTAGTGTGCTGCACTAGTGCAAGGTGGGGGGAAAAAAAGAAAGGATTATAACCAACTTTTGATACTGTAATGAGAAATGGGGCTGTCTCTCCTCACCCCTTTTCCCAACAGAAGAGATCAGTGAGGTCAGATCTGGATTTATCCCCTCAGTTGTACACTGGAATTTGAACCCGGCACTGCAGCAGTGGTTTTCATGTCTCCTCCTCCCTTGTTCTGTTTGAAACAACCTCCTGGAAGCTGACGGTTGGTCGAGGTTGCAGCTACATGAAGATGTGGCCTCATTACTTCAACTGAAAATCATAACAAAGATTAATTTATCCCTTCTTTGATGATTCTTAAAATGATAAGTGGTGAATCTGGTGTTGTTTCTGCCCATGTTTTGTCCTGAGACTTAAAAATGTAGTTTGAAGGTCATCAGGCTGGATAGTGCCCTCCCCAGAAACCCCATGTCAGGGCCTTTTGCTCAGCCAGTGAGTCAAGGTTGTCTCAATTTTCTCAGACTTGCTAAACAAATGGGTGTTTTTCCCACTGAGGCTGTTCTGCCTTCTGTTCTGGAAGAATGGGACATTCAAAATTTCAACCTGGAGGGTGCATACTTTTAAAAGAAAATAAAATATTTTGAATTTCCAATAGTGCCCTCTGTGATAACAACCTATATTGAAGGGTCTGTGGTATTTCTGTAATGCAGAATGGATGCATATTTGCAAATCAATGGGCAAAAGACTCTACTTTTGCAATGATATGAAAGAACACAGAGCTGTGATGGAATCACTCTGACTAGTATCTGTTCTGTCACTCATCTTCTGGCAATAATAAATGATGGGTCTAATTCAACAACATTCACATCTAGGTTTTATCTATATAGAAGTCTCAAAAAGTAATCTTCCATTGCCCTGCAATGAAACTGGCTGTATTTTTTGATGAACTGTGCTCTAAAAATGTGTCTGTACTTGTTATCACCATGCCTTGGTTATGAAAGCCTAATGCCAAAAAAATGAACTTGCTTACTACATTATCAGGACATACTGGGATTTTTTTCTGCTATCACCATCTGCTTGCTTTCATATGCTTTCCATTACTGAGACAGCATATTATGCTGCTAGCAGAATTAGGAAGAATAATTTAGCTCCCAAAACAAACATGATAGTAAATTCAATGGGTAACATTCTGCTTCCTCTTCAGTCTGTGCAATGCACTGAAGTCTGTTCTGTGACACCTAACTGGGTCAAATTATTTTCTTAATCCTAAAGATGCAGCTCCAATTGACTTCAGTGATGAAATCTGGGTGTAGATGAAGGAGAAAGCTGTTCACATTATGCCTAACGTCTAATTTAATGGAAAAAAGCATTTTATTTTCTGTGGTGTGCTACACTTTTGAGCAACTTACTGAAGTAGGTGCAGCCTATTTAAGGCTTATCTAACATATACCATTGCATGGAAATTGCAAGGAAAGGTCTCACTAGGCTGCTGTGCCTGCTCGGTGAGGGCAGCCAGCAGCACCAACTTCACAGAGCAGCAGCAAGCAAGAGACCCTTTGAAAAACCTGTTGTGAAGGAGTGGCTGAGGAGGGGCTGTGCTCTGCATGTGGACTGGTGGGAAGAGAGGCATCCCAGCATAACAGTCCTCACCTACTGGGGACGGCAGCTGCTTCACCCTCTTGTGCAGGAGGCTGAGCCCAACAGGCTCTACTGACTGGCCTGCCTCGGGAACTATCTGGTATGGAACAGGCTCTGTACTTGGGGCTGGCTTGTGAAGGAGGCCAGGGGCTAGACTGAAAGCCTATTTGCATTGTGTGAGCGCAGAATTTTTGTGCTGGTCCAGCAAGGAGGTCACTCTGTGGAGCAGCCTGAGGAAAAGGAGAGCCAGCCACATCTGGTGGTACATGGGAGAGGGCGGCTCTAGCGCAGCATTGCCGCACCTGTCCATAGTGAATGTTAGCAAAGCACCGGCTGTGCTGCTTGGGGAGTGCAACCCAGCCGCAAAGGCAGCACAGGCAGCTGGGGCAAGGGGTAGCAGCATCACCCACTCGCACTCAGCCCTCTTCAAGGAGGAGTACTGGCCTTTAAGGTTACGCTTTCAGGGAGGGAAGAGCTGGTGCCAGAAAAGAGACTTGTTGAGACTACCACTCCACCAACGGTATTGCTGCTCATATAATGAATTTATGTGAGTGCTTTTGAGGGATAATCTCATAAACCAAGTGTTTTCCAGGGATCACAAACAAGAGTAGTGCAGGCTTTGTATTAACAAAATATAAAACAAAAGAATACCTTTATATGCTATAGTATGAAAAATGCAAGCATGTTAGCAATCTGTAATGACTTGGGTATTCTTCTTACACTCAAAGAAAAATATGATTCTGCTGTGTATTCTCTCATTCTGCTGCGGAGTCATGCACTCAGCCTCCATGAATGCTCTTCAGCGACAAGATGCTGCTACACCCTTTAGTCTCAATCACTTCCTCTAGTATCTCCACATTAGCCTGAATAAAAAGAAAGTAGCAAATTGAAGAGGTTGGCTCCATTGCATAGGAAGAGCAATGCAGGAGAAGGACGTCAAGGTGAAGCTGAACACCTTCTCTTTCTTGCATCATTAGAGAGAACAGAGAAGCACCACTTGTAACTGGAGTATGCACTCTCCATTCTGCCATGTTTACTTGTTTTCTAGTTTCGCCGTAAAGAACCAACTTTATCTCTGAAATTAATAGACCACATGACTACTATTTTCTTTCACCCATATTGCACCATTTTCAATATTCTGAATTAAATCACAGAATCATAGAATCTTTACCATTGGAAAAGGCCTCTAAGATTATTGAGTATAATCATTAATCTAACACTACTATTTTCACCACAAAAAACCCAAGTGCCACACTTACACATTTTTTTTAACTCTTCCAGGGATGGTGACTCCACACTTTCTTGCACAGCCTGTTCCAGTGCTTGACCACTCTTTCTGTGAACAAATGTTTCCTAATATCCAATCTAAACACCCTCCCCTGGCACAATTCGAGGCAATTTCCGCTTGTCCTATCACTTGTTACATGGGAGAAGAGACCAACCCCCACCTGGCTACAACCTCCTTTCAAGTAGTCGTAGAGAGTGATAAGGTCTCCCCTGATTCTCCTTTCCTCCAGGCTAAATAATCCCAGTTCCCTCAGCCACTCCTAATGTGCTCCAGAACCCTCACTACCTCCATTGGCCTTCTCTGGACACACTCCAGCAACAATGTCTTTCTTGTGCTTTTGCCCCTTTGAGACAGGTTTACTCCATCTGTTGCCAGCAGGATTGGTGTCATGTAAACTGACCTGTTATCGAAACCCCAAAATTCTGCTTAACAAATTAACCCGTAGTAGATAAACATTAATTAATATTCATAGTAAGTAAACTTCCTCCCAGATTTACTTGTGGTGAATAGATCTTGGCTCTAGTCCTTGAAAACCAACACTAGAAGATCAGAGCTGAAACTGTTGTAAATTATGTTTTGTGGTGGCAGTGTCACTCTAGAAGTCTATCAATGTGAATTATTTTAAATCAGGAAGGAACTGACACAAAATATGGTGCTGCAATAAACAACAGGCTTCCACAACTGAAAATCACGATTGACATCAAGTTCTTGATTTGATAAAACATTACTTTCTTCATGACACACAAGCTTTGCTTCACAATATGGCCCTGCACTGTTTCGTATTAGGGTGCTAGAAATGTTACTTTCTTGAGCCATTCAAACCAGTCTCCCCCCAGCTGGAGGAGCTATAGGCAAAGAGAACTTAATAGGAAATTTAGGATATTGACATATACTGCTATTGTTTTAGCAGGTTTATTTTGCCTTCACAACACAAGGAAAACAATTTATCTAGAAAATATATGGCTAATAGCTCCAGGAAACTTGGTCATCTAATGTAGCATCTCACTTACTTGCAGAAACTGTAATGGATTGTTCTCTATGACATGGTAAATCATAAAGATTACATAAATAAGTAGATCTGAAAATGAGAAACACTGTCAAGGATCTACCTGACAACAGACACCCATTGCAAATTAAATAACGGTTTCAAGTGCCAACACAGTATAAATATTTTCTTCTTGGGTTGCTTGATTGTGGTTACTTGCAAATGAATTTGTTTATTAGAAAAGAAAATATAATAACCAGGAAATATTTGAGTTCAACAAGTTGTATAGACTTCCCTGTTGACTTCAAAGTGTGTCTAAACACATACAAATCAAAACAAGTTAGTGGCATCAATGCCTTCATTATTTAATCCACTTCAGTATATCTTATGAACTGAAGATTAGTTCTTCACATGTTGTCATGATTAGGTTAGGTTTATGAGTGACTCATCGTAGATGGATAGTGGAGTATGTAATAAAGGACAAGGAAAAACCAAGGAGGCTGATGTCTCCGGCATGCCCGAGGCAGGGACTATATGTGGTAAAGGTGCTAAGAGCACTCTTTTCCTCCAAGGGAGTGGTGATCATTGGCATAGTATTTGTACAGCTCAAATATTCCTAATAAAGACCCAGAAATACCTGTTCCTCACACAAGGCAAACAGGTTTCCAAGAGAGGACTTCGACGCCTTTTTTTTTTTTTTTTTTTTTTTTAATCTCTAACACAAGCTTTAAGGAGAGGCGGGGGTGGGGGGAATGATTAATGTTGTTTTTGTTGAGATCTCCCAGTAAACTTCAATGCAAGAAGAAAAAGAAAGGGTGTAACTGAAACACTGCATGATTCACACATGAAAGTATGTGCCTCTGTCAGTCTAAGGCAGAAGATAAGGCTAAGAAAAGTTAGTGAAAGGGCTACTTAGTCTTTACTAGTGCAGATTAAAGGACTTGAAAGGCCTAAGGAAAACGCTATCTTAAAAACGATTTGATTTAATCACTTAAGTTTCTCAAGTCCTTGGAAGGTAAATGCTGTTCAGGAAACACAGAAATAGAGATTATCATGGCAGATTAACATGATGTAGTAGTTCATAAAGGAAAGAGAATAGCCTGTATGGATGAGAGGCAATCTGCTGGGACTAAAGTAAATCTGAGGAACTACAGTAAAGATTGGTTCTACTGAATCTCTGACAGCCACCAGGGACAGCATCAGAAAAGGTTCTAATACCCAATAATGCTGTCACAGGAATGTCACGTTCCATGCTTCAACTGCAGAACAAACACCGCTATCATTATTATTGCCTAAATACTTGTGGATCAGGTGACTCAGATTTCTTCAAAGAGACACTGAGTCAAGATGCAGTGATGAGCAGGGGAATGCATCACACAAGAGCTAATCATAGACAAAATTTTGCAGTGAGCGGGCATGGGCTGGCTCAGTTAAAATTAAATCAAATAATGAACAAAAATAGACCTGTTACTATTTATTGAACTAACTACCAGGAAACAACTCGTGGAAGTAAACTGACCAAACAACTCAGGGATGTGACCTTAGAGAGGGCTTGAAATTTACTAGGTTGGGGAAAAAAAAAACAACAAATTTTAATGAAATCCTTCAGATCTAACAGGATAATGACTTCAAAATGGCTGCTGCTCATAGGGAAATCAGATACCCCAGATTACCCCAGACATCCTGAAATGTAGAAATCATCCTATATATATCCTGCCAAAATATCCGTGAGACACCGCGGAGCTCTGGACTTTCCCTCTCCCCACTCCAGGCAGCGAGAGAGACCCTGTTCCCAACAGCACTGCAGCAGAAAGACTGGGACAGCTTCGGCCCCTTGCCCGGTCACACATCCCAGTGCAAGGGACATGCTTCTTGCCGCAACACCCCATGTCCCTTTTAAAACAAAGTTAATCACCTGAAGTCTAAGCAGTCAAAGCACTTAGATGAAATGGAAAAAGAGACAGATCAGCAAAGAAAAATGACTTGAAGGTCAGAGTTTAGAAATACAGTTGCAAAGAAAATTAAAATAAAAAATAGCTCCTCTGCTATATAAATAAAAAGAAAACAATGAAAAAATGGAACTGCTTTGAAATGGGAATGACGTGAAGATTAAAGGATGGTTCCAAACCTAAATGTGTGTTCAGTTCAGAAGGAGGGAACAAGAGGAGGTGATGTCCCTCCCCAGTTGAGTGATGCAGCACAGTAACCAGGACAGCAAATGACACTGTCAAGGGGCACTGTCTCCCTGGATAACAGCACTGGTAGCACCTCTAGAAAGGAAATGAAAAGTAGTCGGGACGATTTTATGTAATTTTTTTCTGAGACCAGTACTATGCAATTTGTTAGGACAATTTCTAAATAAACCGAAAGTTGAGGACATGAAAGTAAATGACATAAAATATAACCTGAGCTTACTGAATAATATATTCCTCTGAAGGTGGAAGAACTGTGCTGAAAGAGGTTTCTGCTAAGGCAAGTGCTGGGAGTAATGCCCATGGACTGCTCTTGTACAATAATTTCATCAGAGAAATATACAAAAAAGAAAGCTATATCTATATATAATTTTAAAATATATATTTATATCAATAAATGTTCTGATGTCACAGATTTAGGAAATAGTGCTAGCACAGCAAAGGATTGGAATGTCACGCAGGAAGACCTAGATTACTTTGAAAAACAGAAAGAGGATGAATTTATCTGGAAAAGCAAAGGCTGGTAACAAAACTGTTGTAGTTAGATGGAGAGCTGAAAATTAATTAAAGAAGATAAAATCACAGGGTACTCAGCTGCAGGGTGAGTACTTCTAAAAGATGATCATATGCACTCCTAGACTGTGGTAAATTAATTCAGAAATGCTTTTTCACATCGTTGAAGAAACATCCATACCATTGCAGCCACTGAGAAGGGCTCCCTGTGGAGCTCTGCCGTTCAGGTAGCGGGTGTCACACGAGAGGAATTCAAACCTGAACAGATGGGAAAGAATTTCTGCCAGGCCCGAAGGACTGCCTGTCCTGCACGGGGAGTCCAGAGGAGAAGGAGCTGCTTTGCTTAGAGAAAGGCGAGGCTGGGAGGACCAAACATGGCAAAGAAGTGAAATTTGAAGACGCTAAAAGAACTCATTAGATTTAAGTAGATCAGTCATGCATGGGTCAGTGCTGGAGGTAAAGACACCCAGACCCAGCAGGGCAGCATGACTAGGAGGCAGGAAAAACCCTTCAGGATGGGGCTCACTGAGCCCAAGCAGACTTCACGCCCCACAGGGAGGGTGCACAGGACCACTGCAGGCAGCAGCCCCCAGAGAGGGTGTCTGTGCAGGCTGGGAGGTGCATATGGCACAGAGGCTGCGGTGCCTGAGCCAGAGCTGCAAGCCCTGCAGAGCCCACGATGGATTCCTGCAAAGAGACAGAAATGCTTCTGCAATGCCTACCCCGCTGCGAACCCTGGTTGGACTGGACACTGGCCAGATCTCCCCTTTTCCTCTCTGCCACCCCAAATAATGAAGTTTGGTGCATGTATTTATTTTGCTTGTTGTGCCTATTTACAGGTATACACAGTCCTGCAGCTTGAGTAATGTACTGGCAGCTGAATAAGGGACTTCATTTCTGTTNTATATTTACAGGTATACACAGTTTTGCCTGCAGCTTGAATAATGTACTGGCAGCTGAATAAGGGACTTCATTTTTGTTGACTGAGGGTTACATCCTCACGTACCCCAAACCAGCAAAGCTACATTAGCTTGGCCTGGCTAGAGATCTAGCAAAAAATATCTAACAGAGGAAAGAAAATACATGAAAAATACAGAGATATTAAGCAGGGCTTTGTGTGGTAGCTAGGAGGTGGCCTGAAGGCTCTGGTTCACTGAGGGGTCCTGGCATGGGAAGAGGTAGCACTTGCCAAAGGAAATGCTCTTTACAGTGTTAGCTTCCTTCCACCTTCATGCTGCTTCAAATCCCCAAATCTTCACAAGTGTCCTGAGTGGCTGTGTGAAACATGCATAAGCCCCTCCAGTACTGCCAAATGCATCCAAATACATGAGAGCTGAAGCCAACTATGTGGGTGAAACAATCCTGGCTTCTGTTTCTGTGCTCCGTCAGCAGGACCTGAAATACTTACATTTTAAGGAGAGTCTATAAATCTAGCTAGTACACACACACATACATTCATTTAATTTAACTCTTATGAGTTTCTATATAAAACTCCAGGAAAATAGTTTGATGGATTCCTACCCACTCTTTAGCTAGGTTGTAACAACTGGCACATGGATTTATATTTTGGACCTAATATAGTAATTGTAACTTTATTAGTGTATTGTCCTTTTCCTCCTCACAAATGTGACTAAAGGTGTCATCCTAAAACCAACTATATAAGTATACAGAGATGGATGCTTAATCCAACAGCCAGGTTATATTTGATGTTTAAGAAAATCTCAGTGTAGGATGGATAGTGTAACTCTAATAAAGTGATTATAAAATGTCTTTTTTTTCAAGGGCTGCAATTTATAAAGTTTTGCCAGTGTATCCTTAACACAAGAAGCCTGGAAGTCTAGAGAAAAGGCACAAAATAGCCTGGCTTGCAGGAGGGGAAGAGAAGAAGACAGCTCTTTACCTGCCTGCCTGGGGTGAGGTACCCTCAGCAGGGGCGCGGAAAGCTGTGGCCCTGAGAAAGACCCAGGATGCACCCATCCTTGGTCAGTGTGGGCTGCTGTGGGGGCAAATCTTCTGCTCCAGGAAATGGTGAAAGAATTTAAGAAGGTCCTCAATCATGACGCAGAATTGCATTTTTCTCTTATAGCTCTTTTCTTTAGTAAGAACTTCCACTCTTGCCAGCCTACATTTTTAGCCCTTGCTTTATCTAAATAAAATAAACATATGCCCCTTCTTGTTCAATCTTATGCAGAGGCAAAGAGCGAGTACTATGGCAGCAATAATCCTCTTCCTCCCTGGGATGAGAGGTGTGTTTGGGCTGCATCAGGCTGCTCTCTCCATCTGGCAGCCTCTGCTGAGTTAGGAGCTTCTGCAAGTCTGGAGAAAAACTTCTCAAGTTACAAGGTCCTGGCTGCAGACTATCATCTGTGTGGACATTTCTGATGTATTTATTAAGATTAACCTAGCTGACTTATGAACAGACATGCTTGTGTGTCAGAGCACCACAAGAAATGAGAGCAAGGTTTAAAAGAATAACCCATGCTGATTACCAAGGGTGTGAATGGCAGAAATTGAGCTGTAGATGCTGGGGAGTGCATTCCCATGAAGACCAGTTTGCTACTCTGCAATAAAGCCCATTAGAGATGGTTAATCAGCAGAAATCTTGCACTTTGGTAACAGCAAGATGGGAGCAAGGATGTACCTCAACTGTTTTGCCACTGACCTCCTTTCGTTTCAACAGGAAATAGGGTTATAATCTTAGAATGGGAAAACAAATATGAAGGGGAGTAACCTTGCTTTATATCCTTGGAGCCAGGACTGAGCAAGATTTGAGGTCAACCTATTACAGTACAGTAATTTCTCAGTTCCTAGAGAGTATGAAAGGATTAGCCAAAGAGGAGTTTGTCACTGCCAGTAAAGAAAAAGCTGAGATGTGGTAAGTGGTCAAGGCTCAGCATCTCTTGTCCCTGCCTCCCTGGGCACACAGCACAAGGTTCTTGAGTGAGTGTGAACACGTGAGAAATGTGTGTCTGTGTATATATGAACAATATGCAAGAATGAACAATGAGGACTGGAAACTGATTTGTAGAAAATAAAATCACCTTTCCTTTTCACAAGGTCTTGCACCAGATTTTGTTATGTTCATTTCCTGCAACACATAGTGAGAAATGTAGGGAGAAATGTTTGTCAGCCTCTTTGTCAAGACTGGGGGAGTGGAACAAGCAGCTGAAACATGAAGGTCATTCACCTATTGTTAGGATGCCCTTTACTTTTTCCAAAGTAGAAAATTTTCTGGTCACCAAAACACCATTTCACTTTCGATGAAGCACAATCCCCTCTCTCTTACAGTGATATTTATTTTCCTTTTTACATTTTCCAGTCAAAATGTGCTTCCATTTCACATGAAAATCAACACTGGTCAAGTTGCAGCCACTTGCCTGTGCAACACCCCTTGGCCACATTTAGTATTTTGGTTAAAATTATGTATTTATGTGTACTTGTGTCTTACTACTTGGTTTGTTTTGTCATTCTCCACAAGAATAGTTGCATTTCACTTTCAGTTAGGATTACATGACTTAGTTTCTGAAGGAGCAAAACTTAAGATGTTAATAACATAATAATTCTCATACTGACCTTTGTGTCTTTCTCATGTGACCTTTGGTATTTTTGCTAAATATTCTGAACTTCTTTTTTTCTATAGTTTATCATGACTCACTCACTACAATCAGTTTCCTTCACTTGGTCGAGTCTTGGGTATGTTAATTTTGGAATGAATTTTCTAGTGCATCTGTGATATCACTAGTGCTGCTGCATTTTAGCATTCCTAAATTAGGAAGTTACAAGAGAAGAAATTTCTTAGCAGAGGTAAGTTTCCTTTACTACTACTCTTGGTACAATGAAAAGGGGAAGAAGGAAAGTCAGATGGTAAATAAAGCATGTAAATGTTTTCTGGACCACTGGGAAATGCTGTCCCTCCTTGACACCTGGGTCTGTGCCTATTCTGGAGCCCCAGTAAACACTGACACACCCAAAAAGCAGAGTTCTCCCACTGGGTAACATTAAAAAAATATGAAGTAATTCTTGCTCCTTGGTTCAGCACTGGTGAGGTCACATCCCCAGTATGTCCCATGGAGGAGCTGGAACAACCAGGGACATACCAGGTGGAAGGATCAAAATAGATCAGTTCTCTAGAAACTACAGTCTGCAAGTACAGGTTCTGAATGAACCAGGGTTGTTTAAATCAAAGAAAAGTCCCAGCTGGGACACAACAGCATCCTTTAAGTACAACCAAGCTGTAACACAGAGAAAGGAAATAATTTCCATGTACATGATAGACTGGACAGGAAGTAATTGTGGAGAAGTAAAGGATGAGAATGTAATTGCAACAGTGACAATTTGAAAGATTTAGGCTAGATATTAGGAAAACCATAAAGAGGATAGAGATTCACTAGAAGAGATTCACTGAGGTGGCAGTGGAATTGCCATTAAAGTAGGTCTTTAACAACAGGCTAAAAGCAAACATCCTTCAGGGTGCATAGTCTGACTTTCAGTCAAGCAGAAAACTGCTGCCTTGCAGCCACATCTCTCTCTGTTCCGTAAGGCATGTCTACCACAGCAGTTTCCACGCAGGTCCCCACAATCCCCAGTGCTCTATTTCAGTCCTGGTAACTACAGGGAAAACAGTTTTTCACATGTAACACCCTCTAAATGTGGGCAGCGTGAGCTTTATTGACTGATGGGTGTAACAACACGGATGTCAAACCTACTGGTACATAGTGCAGAGAGCTGCGATCTCCAAGCATCGGTTGGCTCCTACCAGCATGGATTCTGTTACATGTGCCCTCCCTGGGCCATATTATTTACATGAATTATTGCATTCTGCTTCAATTTATGCAAGTGGGGAGAACTACATAACACAGCAAGTTCAAAGGGAGCACTGCCATGAGCTTGAACAGCACAAGATGTCAAAAAAATGCAGTCTTTAGTACCCTGGAAGGCTCCTGAATGTTATCTTGCTTCAGCTGTGCACAGATGGCCCTTATCTATGCTAAGGAGGAACAGGTCTTTTTCTAACCAAGCAGCAAGATGCTTCAAGGCAGTTGCTTCACCCCTGGTACCGTGGCTCTAGAAGAAGCAGCAAGAGAAGGAGGACAAAATATACATATGTATATATATAGCTACAGACAGTTTGTGCAGTTACCACAATGCTGCTCACTTTCTCTGTGCATGTGTACTATGGATCTACTTCTTCATTTCCCTGAGGTGTGAAGATGAACATCCAGGGCTCCAGCATGGCTCCAGCAGTGCAAGAGCTGGCACTAGCTTGCTAGGATTTTGGCTGTGTGCTGGGTGCTCTATGCCCCAGTTCCCTGGGCTGCCGCCCACAGACTGCTTGGTTAAAGGCATTAGCTGTGAATGACTGTATTATGCTGTGGTAGATAGAAGTAGTCCAGCTTCATTTTGAATCACAACTTCTAAATCACTGTCGAGAGTCTCACTGAACTGCCACTTGTTCAAGGTGGGAAGGGGAATGCTTTTTAGTAAGATCATCTTAATTCCTGCCCTGGATGATGACAGCAGTAGCCACAGCTTGAGGCATGGTGACAACTGTGAAGTGCTTTGTTGGTCTGTGGCTTGTAACAATATGTATTTAACTCCCTCAGGCTTTATGAGGATTAATTAGCCAATGTTCATGAAGCTTTGAAGATAAAATATACTCCATAAGTGTTAAAGAATTGTTGTCCCAATGTGTCATCAGGATATCAAGGATATCCTGCTCTGCAAGGCACAGTCATTCAGGTGATCCCACACAAGAAGCTATTTTTCCCCCACTTGTTCTAAAGTTAAAACTTGATTGGGGAATTATTTCAGTGAAAGATGCAAGAGTCTTCTTTCTCACCCAAGGCTCCCCTCACTTACAAGGGCCATGTCCCAAGCCTATGTCATGAGCCGTGCTCCTAAAAGATTTATTCAAGCTCTCCAACACACTTTACTGCAGGAGAAATCACATTGCTGGGTTGCCAAGAAAAGCAGATGCAGGACACCTAGCCCTGCCTTCCTTTTCCACAGCAACAACATGCTGTACTAGTGCAAACAGACACCTCCGTGAAGCAGCTTCTGGGGAATGAGGATGCAATTAGAACAGCTTTCAAGCTCGGTTTGTGGTTTACTGCTCAGGTCCAGCCATACGCCACACAACAGTAATTTGCTTTCAGTTGTCTCTAGTATCTTTTCTCCAACAACAACAGAAAACAAGAGAGATTGTCAGGTTTGGTGAACAATTCACCTATAAAAACATATAAAAACTTCAGAGAACGATAAGGGTACCTGTAGTAGCTGTAGTATCCCTTCCTAGACATACCCAATCACAAACTATTTGTAACAGGTAAGCTGCAGCTCAGATACCAGTGGTTCACCACACCGGGGCTGGATACAATTCACTACTTTTGGAATATGACCTGGCTCACTTCTGAGCTGAAATCCTCCTTTTAAAATTTAAATTAATCTTCATTCGCCCCTGTATGCTTAACATCGGTTGTAACTCCAGAGCAACTGTCAGGTCCAAAGCTTATTAGAAACTGGAAACAACCTTTGATGAAAGAAAATGAGGGGGGAAAAAAGTCAAATCAAAACAAAACAAAATCCTACACTTTTCTAAGTTTTCTGGGAGAAGCAAGCAAATTGTTTGACTGGCGGTGCAATAAAGGGTTTTCAAGTACTCCCCTAATTCTTAACGTTCAGGGGGCCAGATTCTACACAGCTAAACAGGATCTGGAAGCAGGCATCAGGTGGTGTATTTTGTGGTATCCTTTGGTAGCCAATTTCTACCAATACCACTGTAAGTCAGAAAACTACAGCACTTAAACCCCTTTAGCTGTCCTTGGTTACTCTGAACCACAGTTGATTATTAGATTTTAAAATGGCAGAAAATAAAACATACGGATAATTTTTTCTAAAATACCCTCTGCTCTGGTTGGATGAACCAGTACTGTCTAAAGGAGAAGCTGGTTCATTAGGTTGTAACAATCCTTCCAGCTGGACATGGCTGGAGAACCTTAGGAAAGCTCTGGAAAGAATGATGTGATTTTGTAAAATTCGGGGTAATTATTCTTTCTCAGCTTCCCTGGGTGTAAGATTTAATATGTGAATTAGGCAAATGCATTTCATCCTTCAAACGGAAGTCCACAGAAATCTATACACAGATATGAGATGATGCTACCAATATTATAATTCACAAAATGTGTAATTTGGACAAAAAACAAAAGCTGAAGTGGAAGTTTCCTGGTTTGTGTCTTTATCACACCCAATCTGCTGTTTCAGGAAAAGTCATCGATGCCAGTCTCAACATAATGGACATCCAAAGGCAGAGGTGGCAGCACCACCTCCAATGGCTGCTGGGAAGAGTGGTGCCTGCACCACCTGCACAGTCATGCTGGAGGACTTCTGAGGCTTGTAAAGCACAGCTGCTTAAGAATTAGATGAAATGGCTTTCTGATTTTTCAGCTTTTTTCTTTTGTTAGTTTTTTATTGGGTGGGGTTTTTTTGTTTTGTTTTGTTTGGGTTTGTTTTGGTTTGGTTGTTTTTTTTTTTTTTCTTAACCTAGAGAAGAAATAGCTCTGCTTCTCAAAGGGACCTCTTTAGAGCAGTTGCTGGATTGGGACTTCAGGCAAAAAATCCTCCAGTCTTCTCTGGAGAGGAGGCTAATACATAAGCATAAGGTTTCATAATTTCATCTAGATAGAAGTCTTTTGACCTTCTGGCTCTGGACAAACAAGACATGTTGCAGTGATACAAACTGAAAACTAGAGGCTCCAGCATTTTTTATAAAACTTGCAAAAATTAAAAGCTTCTTGCTATTAATAATCAGCTGTACAAATAAATTCACACAAGAGAAGGGAATAGCAGTAGCTACAGAAAGAGAGTTAGACAGATGACCACTTGCTCTGGCTAATTGTTTATTTCACAAAGGGACTAGCATGTGTTCTCTCAGCCAAAGTGACCCAGATAAAGCAAATCTGCATTTTGTAACTCTAACTGACTGAGACACAAAGCTAAAAATCCCAGCAGGGCTGTTTCAGCTACAACAGCATTCCTCTTGCAGTTTCTGTTTTTTATTCCTATGCTATTCACATCTTTTCAGCTCCAAAATGCTCCCTATTTTTAGTACACAATTTAAATTAAAAATTAAACAAAATGGGAAATAGCAGACTGGAAATCACTGTCCCAAAGCACTGTATGATAATTGCAGACACACTACATGCCTTGGCCCCTTCTCTTTCTACCGAGATGAACACAAGTTTAATAGATCTTCCCTCCTTGCTTCTGTACTTGTCTGTTGTCCTTGTTTTGCTCAGTATACTTGGTTCTTTCCTTTGCTTTTATCTTCTCTTAGGAAATAATAGGAAACTTTCTCATAACAGACTTGCTCTTGGGCTGATTCCTAATGTGTTTGCACCGATTGAAGCTCCTATTGACTAAAATGCTGAGGGGCAGCCAGAGGCAGGAGAGGACAGGGAAGGACTGAAGAGGGAAAATAACTTTATAGAGATGAAAAATTTAAGTGGCACAAATAAAAGGCGAATCTGAAGCATAAAGCTTTTACCCATCCAAATCTGCTTAGAACTTAATAAAAAGAGGGCATGAGGATACAATCACTGTTACTCGCTGTTATTTATAAAGCACAGTAGTAATGTCTGGTGGTGCACAGGTGAATAAAAGGAGAAAAGTTTAAATGGTGGAAATGCAGAGTAACTTCCTGGAGCAAGCAGTTATTCCATCAGTATAAATGCCTTCAAAACTGGGTTCATATTCTAAGACATTACTAGCATTAGAGTCTGCTCCAGAGATGTCTGAAATCAGCAGAGATCTTTCAGGCTATTTTATCTGGCTTCTGATTAGTCTCTTAGCTTAAACTGAAAACATGACAAGAGATAATAGAGCTGATAAACAAGGAACAGAGAAGGAAAGGTTTGCCAGAATATTACAGATAATTCTCATTAATTCACATGAATTAGAATGTCAGCTCCAAAATAGCTGCAAAATGTTTTAGCTAATACGTTCTTTCTAATCCTACTTTATTTTTAAAGTGGAATCTTTACATAAGACTCACCTGAAAGGTCTTCACTGCTTAAATTTGATACATTAGCCTTAAAATTATTGCATTCTTAGAACCCAAGGTCATCGAGGTCAATCGGCAAATAGCTCTGCCCAGAAACACCACAGATATCTCTTCTGGCTACGAAATTCATCCAAGTTCAGACTCAGGGTTGCTGGATCACAGGGCCCAAGCCCATGGCAGCCATATACTCTGGCAGCTGGTGCATTCAGTATTCTGACAGGCTGGCTCACGTCTCCCATACTTCGTTTCTGCATGCAGGAACCTTTGAAGACATGCAGCCGGCAGGTGTAGCGCCCCGACTCTCCCGCATAGCCTCTGACAAGCATCCTGTCCACTTTGGGCTCTCATTACGCAGATGGCCCTTGCCATACGAACAGGTACCCTGTGACGCAAGGCGCCCGACTGAGATCGGCTTAGAGCAATTTTCCTAAACAAGGTTCAGCATTCAAGCCATTATTTCATGTCTCCTCTAGACAGGATTTCTTTATTGCCCTAGGCAGCACAGCTACGCTCAACTTGGGAAAACCCAGCATGGAGAGAAGAACCCCATCACAATTGCAAAAGATGCTTTTGAAAGTTTGGGATACATCGTTCCACCCAGCGTAGGCAATTACCAAACACGAAGTGTTTACACCATTACAGCTTTGCAAACTCAATTAGCAGCAGCATGCACTTATCAGTGGACTGTTATATTCTGCCCAAAAGAGTCCAGTGCTATCCTGTCATGGCTTAGGAATGGTATTCTCCCATTTAGTGTTCCCACCAAAACACTCCAAAGCACATGCCACTCATTCACTCCCTCCTTCCCTTCTGCCTCCCCTGTTGGGGCTGGAGAGGAGAACTGGAGTCACAAAAGGCGAAGATCACAGGTTGGGATAAAAACAATTTGCCGGAAACAGCAATGAAATAAGCAAACAAACAGTAACAACAACAACATTAATAACAAAAGCTCACAGTCAGCTTAACTGGAGCTCAATCCTGAGTGCCCTGCTGAAGAGGCAGCACATTAGCAGGAACATTCAACACCTCACAAACAGGGCAGGTGTTTCTCCTTGCCTCTGAAGGTACATTTGGAAGGTGTGGATGAGTTGGGTGAAGCCAGCTTGGTGCTTCTGGCACCTGTATCACTCTTAGGACTGAGGCTTGGGCACTGTCCATCTTCCCCACACCAGTACAGGTTTAGCTGCTTGCAAACATACTGCAATCAATGTCCAAACCTGTGGAAATGGCAAATGCAAGTGGGCTGCTTAGAAAGGGTGGGATCAACTTCAAGATGATAAGAAAGTGCAAAGATAGTCAGAGATACCCTTCACCTGCTTAACCTTTTCAAGACAAAGCATATGGTTCGTAAATTCCTGATGGGTTTGGTAGTAGTGTGTGAAGATCTTTTATTGCAGTTAGCATGTGCACACCACTGCATGTAGAAAGTGCATGGAATGACATATTCTGCATGCTCAGAGATACCCAAACCTGGGTATTTTGGTCACATGAAAAAGTCAAGTTATAACAATGTGCACAAGGTGTTTGGACCATGTGCTGAAGCCATTGCCCCACTCTGTCAGGCCTGCCGTACATGAACTTCCCTGTGAACCCAGGGCTAATGCCTTTACTTGAAGAAATAGCATAATGCACATGAATAGGTCTTATAATTTTGACAAAAAAATTAAATTGGAAGAGAAAGAAGAAAGAAAGTAACAGATTAAATTTTTTTAAATTATATTTGTTTAAAGAAAGTAACAAATTAAATTTGAAACAAAAAATTAATTATTGGTTCTCAAGGACACTAAGTGCCAAGGCAGTCTCTACACTGTGGGCATAAGCACTTTGCAGTGAGCCCTTTCATCTGGTCCCTGGTTTACTGGGGTGGTTCTCCACAACCGCCTCTGGCCTTTTATATGCCCAGTTTTCTTCACATTGAAAGTAGTGTGTGAGGGAGAAGGAAGTGTTCAATCTGCAGCTTGTGCCTGTGCCTAGGGCTCACATGGTTCTCACAGCAGACACAGCTGTAGTTCAGTGGACCAACCATAGGGGCATGGAATACACAAGATGCTGGCATGTTGACTCAGGCTATTTCTAGAGCTACAGAAACACCATAAAGACAGAAACAGTTCAGTATTCAGACTCATATTTGATATGCAAAACTTGAAACATAGAATCATCAAGGTTGGAAAAGAACCTCTAAGGTCAAGTTATTGATCTATATTCCTTAATGGGCAGGTTCCTTTGTCACTATGAAACTGCCCCTTACAAATCACCTGTGCAAGAAGCACTTCAGCAACACTAGCATAGTGTCCAGGGCAGGGAGATATTGCTGGGCCTATTTACAGAGCAGCACGTGAAGGTACCTAAAGGTGAGTGAACCTATCACAGCAGAGAGTTCAGGCTTGTGCTTACCTATACATAACGTTATAGACCACACAAGAGGAGAAGAATTGGTTTGCCCAGGGTAATGAATAAAGGGAGTTTTTACAGGTGATTTAATGGAGAGATAGGAGTGTGTTGGCTTTAGTGTCACCCATCAAGGGCCAGTGCATGGGTATCACAATGCAGCTTCTTCAATCTGTTCAGCCCTAAAAGCATGGGCACAGCTTCTGCAGGGCATCCAGGTCATGCTTCACATGCTCAGCATCACTGCCATCACTGTTAGGTGTGTCTTGGGGTATCTTTCTCCTGCACCTTTCCCTACAGTGGACATCTACAAGTGGGATTAGAAAGAGAACCTCATGGCAAGCCTTCCTTGGCAAGGAGAAGGACCTCTCGTGTGTTCTGGGGTGCTAGAGAGCTTCTGTGGGGCTCCCAGGCCATGCAGCATGTCCTGCAATTCAGTCCCTACATGGCTATGTCCATCTTTGGTTTCTCCTCACCCCGAGCAGGGACCTGCAGACACTGGCACATGACCCATGGTGCTGTTGGCCAAGGGATGAAATGTGCTCAATGCACCAAATCTCAGCCTTATTCCCAAGGCAAAGACATGCACAAGAACCAGGAAAAGCAAAAGTACATGGTGATAAGGCCTTAATTAGTGCTGCTTCTCCATGGAACCTTCTGGGGAAATGGCTGAACTTTACTGCTGAGCTTTCAAAGATATCAAGCTACCAAATCCACTTCTGGGTATTTAGGATAAACTGATCCAGTCTGATTTTCGTAAGTGGAAAGTATCTGGGACTCCCACTTCAGCTCAACACATGGAACCGCTTTAAATAAAAAGATGGATTCTGTGTTTTTGTGCTTTCAAGATATTCACTCACTCTTCACCTTTTGTTTTATGCTTGAGATGTCATTTGAACAATAAGAGAAAATATCGGCTCTTGTTCTCTTCTTTAATGTGTTTTGAATAGTATTCTTTCCTGTTCCTGTAAAAGCAATGTTAAAGAGACAAATCTAGGAAGTAATTGAGATAAAAGATGCTTCACACAATCAGAGATCAACAGGCATGTTTTTAGGGACTTTCTTTTATAAT
Source organism: Mystacornis crossleyi (assembly GCA_013400655.1). Lineage (NCBI taxonomy): Eukaryota > Metazoa > Chordata > Aves > Passeriformes > Timaliidae > Mystacornis > Mystacornis crossleyi. Next base: position 36,855 of record VYZQ01039935.1, read on the forward strand.
TCCTTCCACTGAAATGTGTTCAAACACAAGTATGTCCTGATAATATTTTCTAATCGAACATGGAAACATTATTTTATTGAAACTTTAAAGCCTAGAAGTAACACTGATAAGGAACAGATACAAACAGAAGTTCAATATTACTAAATGCAAAAATGTAAAAACTAAAAAAAAGAGTAAAAGACCTGATTCCAGTTTTCTAAGGTGCAGTGTCACAAAAAAAAGAGAATAATTCTAAAACGTGTTGTCTGATACAATGATTTCTCATAGCACAGAAATACAGAGAAATCTCTATTTTAGAATTCATTAGGTTAAAATTCAGTACTTCATCCCTCTGCTTAACAGTAGCAACTTATTTATCTTTTTTTTATACATACTCTTATTTTTTGTTTAGTACCTTTTTAAAAAGTATTATTTTCATTGCATAAACCTTAAGGAATTGTTCCTTTTAACGTGTTTCATGCCAAAATGTTGTTTGTTCTTTTATTGCAAAACCCAGGTTTTGAGTACCTCTGAAGAATATATACATACGTGAGCAATGGCCACATGGCAGAAATGTGCACTCTCATTAGTCTGACTGAGGCCATGGTCACAAATCACTCAGATGAGTTCATTGTCCATTCTCAGCTTATTCACAGAGTTATTGTTTGAGGTGCTTCAGCCAAGAATTGTAAAGGCCTTCCTGACAATGTCAGAAAAATAACCAAGAGAAATAATGTAGCAGATGTAAGTAGTTTGCCTGCATCGAGTAAATATTCATCTGCATGTCTGCAAGTGAAATTACCCGCATGGCTTTTCAGGAGGGTAGAGGGAGGGAATCACATCTGTTCACTAGCTTGCAGTCAATTCAGAAATAAAAAGTATGCCTGCTGGGCTCTCCTAACACACCTTAACAGAACCATAATAAAGTGTTATGTGAGCAGACGTTGATACTGACTGACCTGGAGCACAAGTGCTAGCAGTTTTAAGGAAACTGAGCTTGTATGTGCTAGAAGGAACTTTTGAAATTCCCACCTATATTCTCAGTTGTGCCTAAATCTTATAATTTGCCTCTGGAACTGAATCAAACCACAGAGAGCAATTTAGGCTCATTGTGGTAATGGACAAATTGATGTTGCCTGAGGACAGCAAATGCTCCAGCTGCCCAGGAATTTAAGAAGCATCTCACACTTACTGTGAGAAGCTGAAGTGTGGATTTTTAAACTATAGACCTTGGCAAACTTTGAAGAGGCTTGAAAATTGGATTGATTGAGCTTCACACACAAGACCATTATTCTTATAAAATTCATTCATTGTTTCCAATAAATAGATTGTTGTGAGAACAGAAGAGTAAAGTGCTTTGACAAGAATAAGGAGCAGCAAGAAGTAGACATTGGCTGACTTCTGTAAATCTGAGAAGAATTACTCTTTTGAAAATAGGAGTCAGATTCTTAGCTGTGGGATAAAAAAGGCTCAGTTCCATTGGCTTCAACATAATTGTGCTGTCAGAGCCATCTACCACTGTGTCATAGTCACAAGACACTCTTGTACTATTATCATAGTATTCCTCATTTTTCTAGAATGGGCAAGGAGACTGAAGGGCTGGATATGGTGGGGAGGTAAGTACAAAGCAGAGGGAGGGAGAAAAAAAACTACAGGGAAAAAAGCGAATGTAGTGAAAGAGCCCAAGCATCTGCAATGCTAGCCACTGTCTAGGTGTGATTGTTTTGACTACACATGGTTATCATGGGTTTTAGAGGAGCAACACCACAAACTTGAAAGATGTTCCCTCAGACCAGCTTTCTTCAGGGCATTGGGAGTGGGAAGCATGTCTTCCCAGAAACTCATCTAGCACCCTGGTGTCAGAAGGACACAGAAGGAATCCAGATAAGCAGAAGCCATGTTGTCAATCTGGAGGGGACCAGAGATTGCAAGGAAAAGAGAGATGGATGCAGCATTGCTGGTTTCATGGAGGCTAGCAGGGACACTAGTCTCAGTTACTACAACAAGTGGGATTGCAGGAATGAATAAAAGGAAAAGAACTTGGCCCAGCAGGGTTCAAGGACTGTCAACAGGAAGGGCCAAAGCAGGGATTTAGCACCAGGAAGAAGGGTGAAAAAGGGGCCCAGCTGGAGCCCGCAGGACACCAGCAGGCTTGTGTGGCCATTGGGACAGCAGCAGAGGGCACCAGGAGCAGATACAGCCACTGCAACAGAGGCCCTCCCTGTGCTCAGATGTCCCATGCTCTAAATAGCCTTGCTGCCCTTCTCTCCAGCTGTTCCTCTTCCTGTCATCAACTTCCCATACACAAGGCTTCACCACAGTGCCAACATTCCCCTCATCCTGCTAATTCTACAGAAGCCCTGCATTTCTCTATGTTGCCCTTATCCCATGGCTTTTCCTTTCTAGCCACCCTCACCTAGCCACGGGTTAACAGGGAGATCTGATGGGCTGGAAGCATCAGCAGTGCCTGGAGAACCCGCATTGACCGTGTCATGTGCCTCTGCTGCCAATTGTGGCTTCTTAGGACCAGGCCCTATCATCAGCTGGAGGCTCAGGAATGAGCCTAATGACCCATGTTCTGTATAGAGCACCTGTGCCTGGAAGCTGAGTGGTGGGTACAAAGGGTAGAGGCTTTCTCATGGCTCTATATGTGGGAGAAGTAGGCCACGAGGCTTGTCACAAACCTAAAATGGGCAGCAGAGAGAATTTTTTTCAAGAGGGACTACAGTGTGCCAGTTGTCAACCCAAGGAAACGAGGGGAGCTGCAGTTCAGAGCAAATGAGTGCCCTCATGGCTCTGAGTATTCAGTAGATGGCCCGGTGTGATTGTTCAGCCAAGGAGGACCAGGGACTGCAGCTTGTTGTCCATCTGTAGCTGCCAGGCTCCAGCCAAAACAACTCCTCGCAGGAACCTGCACTGATATTCACTCTCATTTTTCCAGACAAGGAGGGGGAGATGATGAAGAAGTGGTAGAAAGCTCTGTCTTAAGGCAGATAATTAGAGTCAGTGAGTTGCTGTTTTCCTGTAAGAGCTGAGACTGATTGCATCAAACTCCTCTTGCAGACAAAATCTGAAGAGTACAATATAAAAAATGCATGTTTTGCAGAGCCATACCTGTCTTATTGCTCTTCTACCTGCGGAACATCCTGTGTGCCACTGACTTCATTTTTCCTTTATTTGATTGAGAACTTACTTTAAAGAAACACCCACCATCTAAATGAGAAGTATCAATTCATATGGATACCTACACTCAAGCGTCAAATATTGAACCCCTTGTCTACTGAATTCAGTGCCTGAGAAAGGCAAATTTGGATCTGAATAAAAGACTCTTGCATATTTATCTGAGTCTAACAATTCTCCATGAAATAGTAACGTGCCTGTCTAACTATCTACTTGCACATTAAAACTTCACACTAGTTTTTCTATCACATATGGCTGGACTTTAGGAGCAGCAACTTGTGAGTAGTTCTCAGTGCAGCAAAGCATCAAGTGCCCGAGAGCATTTTAACTCTTGGAGTGTAATACCCTACACTTCTCCCAGCCCACATATCGTTAATTGCTTCTCTCTGCCTTAAACATATGAGAAAAGAAAAGGTAGAGGAAGGGGACTGGGTGAAGGTTATCCACCATCCATCTGGCTCTCAGCTCTGAAATGCTGCGTGTGCTGGGGTTGTATTTTTGACAAGCCTTCAGATAAAGGGAATTTTTCCCAGCACATCCCCATCCTGTGAGGAACATAGTCTGATCATAGACACTTCACTTCCTTTACTTAGGAAAACCTTCTAGCAACTTCAATGGGAATTTGAGGAAATGCCTTAGGCTTCCCCAGCTGCAGGCTCCAGTGCCTTAGAGATGTGGAGTTGCATATAGTGTATTTGCCATGTCTGAGTCAGACCAGATAATGTAGTCAGAAGACTGTTTTGAATTTGTAGGAAATTTAAGAATAAAATTGCATTGAATAAAGCATTAGCTTAATCAAAAGACCAAATTATGCTGAAGTTATCAAACATCTCTCAGCTGTGAACAAAACTGTGTTATTCCTTCTCTGTGCTTATTTTCTCTTATGTCCCCTGCATTAATTTCCCTTGGGTTTCCTACCCCTCAATGGTGTCTGGTGAGGAGTCCTGCATTTGGCCCCTGTTACATGATCCTCCATCAGCCTGTTGACAACAGACATAATCTGCCCAAATGGGAGGCAAAAGATAATCCTGGGAAATGACAGCTGCAAACATCCCATTTGATAGTCTTCAGCATGTGCTAATAATTGTTTTCAACACATGCCAAAGAAACACAGGGCAAGCATGGCTGTAGAGTGGCACACATGATAGCTGAAGAAATTATTGCAAAATCTTCTACCAAATGATAAATGGGCAAAGAGTCATTATAGATAACTCCTTGCTGACACATATGAGCAAATGGATCCCGGTCCATTTCTGCCCTCAATTACATGGTGCAGTGGCCAGGCAATTTAAGGGGGATGGCACCTGTGTTAGCAATGGCACCTTGGATCCTCCATATATTATAATTACAGGGTAAGTTTTAAAACATGCCTAAGCACAGCTTAGATTTAGTCCTGTGAATGAAGCATATTAAACATGGTGATTTAAAAAAAAATTATTCTAGTTGTATATCTAATAAAATCAATCTAATAATTATGCTACTATTATTAATTTAGCAAGTAAAACATGTATAGCATTTTGTCACAGAAATGTGTACATTTTTGAGCTTCACATTCCTTGGAGCACTTACCTTAGTCTAGTGAATGGTCTTTCATCTCCTCAGCCTTTTAGAGGATGTATCGGATTAGAAGCAGCTGTAACTTACCTTTACTGTAAAACCATTGAAGTGACTTGGCTCATTTGGAGATCAGTTTGTTCATCTACATGTATTAACCTTAAGAAAGGGGACAGAGTTCTGGAACTACAAATGTCCTGCTTCTTGGAATACACTTATGCATAGATATTTAAAAATTTATGTCTTCATTATCATGTAGGACAATGTAAGTAACTGTTAAGGCAAACTCCATTTACAGTATTTTCTGCTTACTAACACTACTAATAAAATGTCAACCTATTCTAAAAGTCAAAAAATGATGTACTGGATTTAATGTGAACAACGAGCAAAGATAAAGTCAGACTATTCTGGGGGACAGCTCAAGTCAGAGGTCTTGCTGTGAGATGAGGAAAAGGGAATTTGTTACTTGGCCTGACAATGCTTTTATGTTTCCTCTGTATATTGAAAGACAAGATTTACTGTGAGGCTTGTACAGTCTTTTGGTATTAATTTACTTGGTTTAAGCCTTGATTGCAAATGATGTGATAGATAATTTTCTGCAGTTGTTTCACAAATACAGCTTTATAAAGATGTCTATGTTGTACATTTTCTGGTTCTTTGGACATACCTTTTAGATTTTATTTTTGGGATAGATAGCTTGAAAAAATTATAAAATAAATGGAGTTACCATGGTCATTAGATAATTAAAACAGAGCAAAGGCAGCTGTGGCTGGAACTGATGTCCCATTGAAATTATACATGGAAAGCATCAGAGAGCAAAAGTGCCCTGTCTGCACAGGATGCAAGCTATTGATAGACCCAAGAGGTGTGGGGCACTGCAGCTGGGTGCAGCAACACCTCAGCCAGGCTCTCTGCTTTGCTCATGGACAGCACGGGCAGGAAGGACACACGGACTGTTGAAGGACACATGTTCTGCTTTGCCTTCAGCTCTGCTATGGACATGTGCTCCCAGCTCTCAAATAAAGATAATTCCCTTGCCATTGTACTATTTCTCACTTTGAATACTGTGTGATAATACACAAATGTGGTTCAATATCAAATGTCTATCTATTGGCATCTCTAAAGCACTTATCTCCATGGTGTAATACTTTAGCATTAGACACGGAGTAAAATAATTACAGTAAGACTGCCTGTGGGCAGCTTGTAATGATAGCAAATATTTTCATTTATGCTATTATTTCTATAGGTAGTTTTGAAATAAACAATGTGTAGTTACTCAGCTTCCCGTAAAAAAGGTTTGTTAGATTTTTTCCATTTTCATTTTTCTGAAAAGAAAACCCTCTCCCGAGTTTCGTCCTTTTTTTGCTTCCTGCACTTGAATTTTCTCCTTTCCTTCTTTCACATTGTCCCTAAAAGATATGAGAATAAAAAAGGTCAGAATCTTTTAAAGAACATTTCCAAGAGGTTTTCTAAAGAAAATTATTGTGCTAGCTAAAAGAATGGAAATTGCATCTTCTGTTGCTTAACTCAAAGAGAAAATTTATCTATTATTTGAATTATATTGTCAAAGGTTTAGCTAATAATCAAATCTGGTTTTACNGCTTCCTGCACTTGAATTTTCTCCTTTCCTTCTTTCACATTGTCCCTAAAAGATATGAGAATAAAAAAGGTCAGAATCTTTTAAAGAACATTTCCAAGAGGTTTTCTAAAGAAAATTATTGTGCTAGCTAAAAGAATGGAAATTGCATCTTCTGTTGCTTAACTCAAAGAGAAAATTTATCTATTATTTGAATTATATTGTCAAAGGTTTAGCTAATAATCAAATCTGGTTTTACTATGTTACTATTCCTGGTGACAAGATCTAATAAATAAAATCAGGTCTATTTAAAGCCATAATTAGAAGATAGTTATTATTATAACTAAACTCTGATAGGAGCCTGAGAAAACTATGACTTTTCATCTTAATAAAAATGAGACACAAGACCCCCTGTTTGAGGGACAGCACTCAGATCAGCAAAGGGACTCAGACACAGTTATGAAAAAGAGACAACTCACTGCAATTATAAAAGTCTAATTAAAAAAAAATTTTTAATTATTTAAATGCTTTGCAATGAGTTCCTGTTCTCATGCAGCTTTTTTCCCCTAAAAAGTAAGAAGTGTATTTCATTTTCTTTGCGTACTTTCTCTGGACCTTACCTGAAATCAATCTGCCATTTAGAATCAGGTATGGATCCATCCTCCTACCCTATGATTTAATAACCCCCCCAAAACCTGCTGGGATACTTAAAAGGCCTTTACTCATCTTCAGCAAATAAACAGCTATCATGTAATTAACAGCTTACATCCTTATTTACAACTGAGTAACAACCAAAACTGCCAGCCAACTTCTTTCTCCAAGAAAAAAATCACCAATGAGATCAATGGGCAAAAGAGAAAGCTTGTAGTTTACCCTTAATTCAACAGGATCAAAACAGGATTCTTTAAAAATCATAGCTTATCCTTATGCAAGATGGTAGAAGAGGTTGCTGAGAGCCTCTTCAGCTTGGGAGCATCAGATGGGGCCATGGGGAAGGCCTCGGGGAACACCAGGAGGCTGGCAGAAGGGAGCAGACCTGCAGCTGTGGAGACCCAGAGAGCAGCAGGTTTCCCCAAGGACCTGCAAGAGTTTCATGGACTCGCTCAGCCCAAGAAGCCACTGAAAACCACAGGCTGGATAAGCCAGGCTTGAGGGAAGGAGGTACCCTGCAGGGAGATGGGAGTAGGGAGGAGGCAGGTTTCCAAACCTTGTGCTTCATTTTGTCTCAGAAAGCTATGTTTATCGATGGATAATGTTATCCTGGCTTATTTTAATATTATAGCATATAAATAAGACAGAGATCTAAGGACTGGACTGGAGTGTCTTTTCACATGCTCACTTCGAAGAAAGAGAGGGACATGCCTGGCTCAGGGTTGCATCATGGGTGAGTGCTTGTTCCCACCATGCCACTCTGCACAGACAGGAAAGACTCAGGCTCCTGGTGGAGTAAGAACAGAAATACAAAGCAGAGACAACTGGATGAAATTTACTTTTCTTATTTTTTCTTTATCCGTCATGTTGTTATATTCTTATTGCATGCGGCATTCAGAAACAATTCCATTTTCAAGAGAGGAAAATTTCAGATTCTCAGCCGTTGAGACACACTAAGGACAGGTCCCTGGCTTTGAGCAAATGTTATTCCTTATGTAATCATGACAGATGCTAAAGGATTTCCAGGGATCCAGTGATCAGTTCTGTCAAAATTCTGCCCTACAAGTGAGAGTACGCACCACATGCCCCTTCCCAGACCCAGACAGCTTGACACGCTTATGTCTGCCAGCATGTTGGCAAATTCTGTCTAATGTCTTAAGCAAAAAGGGGTAGAAGAAACTTTCTGAATAGCAGGTGCCTGAAAGTTTCTGAACAGCTAGCTCTGCTTTCAGAAAGCCAGGGGCACAGAGGAGAGCCGTCCATGGGTTTCCATCAGTTCAGTAGCGCAGCAAACAAGGGAAGCATCACACTCCCCTCATTTCCAACTGGTTCCAAGGAGCATTTGAGTTGGATCAAGGCACAGACACCTCTCTCCTTCACAAAGCACCTCACTTAAAACTGCCAAATTTTCAAAATGTTGAGCAGCCACAGCTCCCACTGAGATCGCTGAGGGTTGTAGCAAAACTTAGCATGTGTGAAAGAATGTGGGATTTTAGTTTCCACATTTAAGTATCAACTTTGGTGTCTGACTTCAGGTGTCCAACACTTGCAATGGGAGCTAAAGCAAATGAGCATGTCTGCTTCTGACTAATACTGCTTGGAAAGCCGGGCACATCAGAAAATAATCCTGAGAATGAAGGCTTCTTTCAGTAAAATTGTTTTCACATAAAGTTTATAAGAACAAAGCAATTTATTTTTTTTCAGTTTAAGTATTTCTTCACATATTTACTCATACGAAATAACAGTCATTTCTAATGTGGGACCATAGGAGCCAGTGAAAGGGACAGACCTCAAGAGACCTCCCCAAGTTGGGTGAAGCCTCCCAGGATGCTTTGTTCTACCGTGCCAATGTACCCCAGTTCTGTTTCCCTGACTGGCCCATTGATTCCCCTGCCCCTTTTTCCCTTATGTGTCAAGGTCCCACCTATGAACCACCCCTGTATGCTTTCCCCACCCCGTATATAACTGGGAATTCCCCATCTCCCGATATTTTTTTCCCTGCCTCCCCTTCACACTCGGGGCTCAAACAAACCAGTGCCGTGGAATTGCACACAAAGACCCTTCCTACCTTTTTGCCGGCGAGCTGTCGAGAAGCGATCCGGTGTGTGAGTGCACGTGTGTGTGTGCCCGTGTGCCGGCTGCACGGGGAGGCTTCCTTGGAGGCACTTTTGGCAAGGTCGTAGCATTTTACCATCTAATACCACCGTGACATGGGACCATATGTGCAGAGCAAATGATAGTGTGTACTGGAGTTTTCTCCAGCATGTTTCTTCATATCCTCACTTCTTCCTCTGATTAGGTTGGAAGCACCGCGCTGGGATGGAGTAATGAACATCTACTTAGTAATTTATGTGACAGGAAATTGAACAGCCATCTCCTCAGCCATTATTTCTGTGAATTTCCCAAGCTGTAAATGCATCAAACAGTTACAGAAAAACATAAATTCTGTTAAGCAGTCTCATTTTTCTAGAGAAAAATGTCTCTAGATCTAGTCTAAAATGTTTCTCTCTACAAGCTTGACCTGTTGACTGAAAACTTGTAAACCAAATGTTTACTCCTTTGATAATGAATTACCATGGTGACCTAAATTGCCTGAAAATGTTAACCATTTTAGATGCCCTGTAATATGGGATAGTAAAATCTAGAAATAATGTTTTTTTTCGAAAAAACCCAAACCACACATCTGCTACCTAAACTTCAAACCTATAACAGAATGTTTTAAACTGGGAGTTAAAACTGCTGGACACCCAAAACATTCTTACCCAAATGTGAGCTGGTGCATTTAGAAATGGAGAAAGAGGAGGTTGTGGTGAGGGACATTTCTCTGACAAGTCCTCAACTAGATGCTCATGTATCATTACTTACCAAATATTAGGATTAGTGCCCCTAGGAATTTATAAAATTAGTTTTGAAAACCTGGAGAGAATGACGAATTTTATGAACCTGGCAGCCATAAATTTATAATCTGATAAAAACCATTTGAACAAAGAATAAATACTCTGTGGTTCCTTAGTGATCAAAACTTCCGTGAATTTTCATGCTTAGGTGTGTTTAAATTGTCTCAAATATACTGTGTCAAAACCCTCAGCAGCAGCAGCAAAGA